>BOPN01002196.1:15000-62500 GCA_017312705.2 Penaeus japonicus
TTTTCAGTATATATGGACGTTCTGCTATATATATATTTTTGGGAGTGGGATCGGAATGGTATGAGTAACTGACTTCATTTCATTAAGTATTATATGTTTTAGGAAACATATAATACATTTAATTCGATAACTTAGAATATGGTGATTTATATTTTGTATCGTGGAGAAATTTAAGATATTTTAGTGTTTGTAAAAGTGTTATACCCCACGAAAAGAATACTTTTCTAAGTATATTATCATTAAAGTTGTTACTAATTAATTAGGGTGAGAACTCGTACACGTTCTATACCAGATAAATTCGCGTCGTAAATAATTGACATGCGTACCATTTCTCAGTAAATAATGAATAACATTCTACTAAATAAACAAACTAGAAGTTCTTTTCATTCAGGTGTTTTACAGCCGTGTTACTAAGCCACGTGACGTATTAACAGACGGTCTGGTCCCACGCGTCTGGACATCGCTAGCTGCCATGAGGTCGTGAACCACGTGGTGACGGAGCCGATGTCATGTTGGTACGCCTGGTACGCCGAGCTGTTCTGAGCTGACGCGCGTAAATTTCCCGCCAAGTATCGCCCAATCAGCATTCATCTTTCCGGCATTATTGACCAATAAGGCGAGCTTACCAAACACGTCATCGTTATGAAGCCTTAGGATTGGTACCAGAAGTGACGTCACATCCTAGGAGCTCTGTGAATGGCCAACGTTCCGAGGAAGGTTCTAGAAGGTTCACAAAGGGGTCGATGTCGCCGCCGTATGGATTTGCACGAGTCATACCAGCCGGAGACTGAGAGAAGAGAGGACATATTACAGCTAGCTCTAAGGACTATACAAAACTAATCTAAAATAAGGTAAGATAAAGCCAATTAATAGTACTACTATCATTATATAGCTTCTTTGGGGATGATTTAATTGAGTTTACACATTTAATAACGATAGAAATCACGTTAATTGTTTGTAACACCGGGTGGTCTCCTTTCATCAGCTGAGACAAGGAGTTTGTAACTTATTCTGAGGATTTAAACATTCTTCTGTTCTACTTCTACTAAATTCGGTTATTAAGTGATTGCAGAGGTTGAATTGTTTCAATATATATCGTTGTTTTATATCCAGTTAGCTTTGTTCTTTGTTACGTTTGCCATTTACTGTGGCGATCATGTGAATTAACATTATTACTCTTAATGCTTTTCGTTATTCGGTTCTTGTGAAAATGGTGAGGGAGAGAACGAGTGATAACTAAGCAAAGGGTGATTCAAATGCGATGGAACTAACGTCTTTTATAAATTCGTTTTGAATACTAAGTGTGAGAATGATTCATCAATAGTGCCATGAAATACGTCTTATCAGAACAAAGTGAACCTAATAATTGATAAGCCTCAACAAAATGGATGAATTGAGGCTAGCGAGAGGGAGTCCATGATCAATATCCCATCCCCCATCCCCCCTTACCCTTCCTCTCCCCCCTCCCCCCCATTCCCCGCCCTTACCCTTCCTCTCCCCCCCCCTCCCCCCCACTTAAACCACTCCCGGCTTCCCTGTCTACTCCGCGCGGCTCGCCTAGTCTGGCTTGCCATATCGTTGGGCGTTTTTATTGTTTGATGCGGGTGTCTTGTTTCTTAGTTTTTTTTATATTTGTTTTTACTTCGGTTATTTTCATTTAGTTTAACATTTAGGTGTATGTAGGTTAGTTTCATTTTGATGTCTTTTTAATGCGGATTTTGTAACGCCCCCACACGATATTCATGTTAATTCTGTGGCAATCCTTGTTTACTTATATAAATCGTGGGTTTTATTTATTTATTTATTTTTTATTTTTTGCCTGTTACTTTATATTTCTTCAGTACTTTGTCCAATTTCCCGTTTCCAACACGGGAATTCTGGGATTTTTCAACAACAGGAAAGAATCGGATGCCAGATGCGTGTGGGGGCGTCACACATGGCCGGGAAGTGACGTCATTGAGATTCCGTAGCGCTGACTGCTTATCAGCTGACATCCTTTTCCGTTGTGGGAAGGGAACGGGACGAGGGGGGGGGGATTGTATCTTGATGTTCTAGGTTAATCTCGTATCTCTTTTAGATCTTTTGACACGCGTACTTAAAGTGGTTTCTTTTGTTTCAGATAAAATGGCTAAGGCACCTGCAGTCGGTATTGATCTGGGAACCACCTACTCCTGCGTGGGTGTGTTCCAGCATGGCAAGGTGGAGATCATCGCCAACGACCAGGGCAACCGCACCACGCCCTCCTACGTCGCCTTCACAGACACCGAGCGTCTGATCGGCGACGCCGCCAAGAACCAGGTCGCGATGAACCCCAACAACACGGTGTTCGATGCCAAGCGTCTGATCGGCCGCAAATTCGACGACCACACAGTCCAGAGCGACATGAAGCACTGGCCCTTCGAAATCATCAACGAGAGCACGAAGCCAAAGATTCAGGTCGAGTACAAGGGCGACAAGAAGACCTTCTACCCCGAAGAGATCTCCTCGATGGTGCTCATCAAGATGAAGGAAACTGCGGAGGCTTACCTGGGCTCCACAGTGAAGGACGCTGTAGTCACTGTGCCCGCTTACTTCAACGATTCCCAGCGTCAGGCCACCAAGGATGCTGGAACCATCTCAGGTCTTAATGTGCTGCGTATCATTAACGAACCCACCGCTGCCGCCATCGCCTACGGTCTTGACAAGAAAGTGGGCGGTGAGCGCAACGTCTTGATCTTCGATCTTGGCGGTGGTACTTTCGATGTGTCCATCCTTACCATCGAGGATGGTATCTTCGAAGTAAAGTCCACAGCTGGTGACACTCACTTGGGCGGCGAAGACTTCGACAACCGCATGGTGAACCACTTCATCCAGGAATTCAAGCGCAAGTACAAGAAGGACCCAAGTGAGAACAAGCGCTCCCTCCGTCGCCTGCGTACTGCCTGTGAGCGCGCGAAGCGTACCCTGTCATCCTCCACACAGGCTAGCGTAGAGATCGACTCCCTCTTCGAAGGTATCGACTTCTACACCTCCATCACTCGTGCTCGCTTTGAGGAGCTGTGCGCCGATCTTTTCCGTGGCACCCTGGAGCCCGTGGAGAAGTCTCTCCGTGATGCCAAGATGGACAAGGCACAGATCCACGACATCGTCCTTGTCGGAGGCTCCACCCGTATCCCCAAGATCCAGAAGCTCCTGCAGGACTTCTTCAACGGCAAGGAGCTGAACAAGTCCATCAACCCCGATGAGGCTGTTGCCTACGGAGCTGCCGTCCAGGCCGCTATCCTGTGCGGTGACAAGTCTGAAGCCGTGCAGGACCTGCTGCTCTTGGACGTCACCCCCTTGTCCCTGGGTATCGAGACTGCTGGAGGTGTGATGACTGCTCTCATCAAGCGTAACACCACCATCCCCACCAAGCAGACTCAGACCTTCACCACCTACTCTGACAACCAGCCTGGTGTGCTCATCCAGGTGTACGAAGGAGAACGTGCCATGACCAAGGACAACAACCTCCTCGGCAAGTTCGAGCTGAGTGGCATCCCACCTGCACCCCGTGGCGTCCCCCAGATCGAAGTCACCTTCGACATCGACGCCAACGGTATCCTGAACGTGTCCGCCGTGGACAAGTCTACCGGCAAGGAGAACAAGATCACCATCACCAACGACAAGGGTCGCCTCTCCAAGGAGGAGATCGAGCGCATGGTGCAGGACGCCGAGAAGTACAAGGCTGACGACGAGAAGCAGAGGGACCGCATCTCTGCCAAGAACTCGCTCGAGTCTTACTGCTTCAACATGAAGTCGACAGTTGAGGACGAGAAGTTCAAGGAGAAGATTTCTGAGGAGGACCGCAACAAGATTCTGGAGACCTGCAACGAGACTATCAAGTGGCTGGACATGAACCAGCTGGGCGAGAAGGAAGAGTACGAGCACAAGCAGAAGGAAATCGAGCAGGTGTGCAACCCCATCATTACCAAGATGTACGCTGCTGCTGGCGGTGCTCCCCCCGGTGGCATGCCCGGTGGCTTCCCAGGTGGTGCCCCAGGTGCTGGCGGTGCTGCCCCTGGTGCTGGTGGTTCCTCCGGACCCACCATCGAGGAGGTCGATTAAACGATTCCTCGGCGTCTACTAGTCTCATTGTGAACTGTCCATGCAAATCAACCCATCGTAGATCATTCCGCATTTTATTTATGCTGTTGGTGGCATGTGCCATTGGCAGTCTTCACATTGCAAGTTTTCCACAACTCTATAGAAAACCATTCCAGAAATCTGTAAAATGAATAAAAAAAACAGGAAACAGAAATCTCTAGTTTATGTATCCTATTCTCAAAGGTTTTTCACTGAAAAAAATAGAAAAATATCTTAACTTGGGTACCACTTGTAATCCACATTTATAAACTTAATTTCAATAAGAAAGGGACCAGTAAAAAAAAAATCACCTTAGCTGACTGCATTAGAGGTTCAAATTAAATAGCTTGTATTCAAGTACATGACCCACATGCGCCATTAATGATTTAGCCAAACCTCATTGGCATTACTCATACTGCATTGTGACCTTATCAAACATTTTATTTCTTTATAAATTTTATGCTGAAAACTACATGACGGCAGTTTTGCAATTTTTCACAATCTGCATTCCACTGCAAAATCTTGAAACATTTCAAAACACCCTAACTACTAGCAGATCTCAAACTATTATTACATCAACACAAACGTTACACACTACAAACAATGCACACAAGACCATGCACTAAATACACAACCGAACACCATACTTGCACGCATACAGACACCCACACACGTTTTACTCTTTTCCGAATAATTTTATAAATGAAGTGAGAAACCCACACAAGTAGGACCACTAAAGACCCATAAGAGTTACTGAAGTAACCAAGTACAATTCTCACAAAAATAATCTCCATTCATATCTAGAACTGAAATGAACTACGGAATTGCCTGACAAACCATCCCCTTGCCATGACCTACTTCACACTAGGTCAGGATGCGTCCATGTATAGATCGAGGTGGGCGTTGCAGAATCTTTCTAGGTTCATATTACAGCTATGAAGCGATAATATACTGACCTTGGGCAAAAAAAATAATAACAATAATAAATAGACGGATATACAATCTTGGGATGTAGAAGTGTAGCATGATGGTTAGACTCGTTTTCTTGAATTACGAATGACTAATATAGACACTTGACAAGGTATCCGTTTCTAAGAGGTTAGGTGTACCTGCGTCTAAACCTCTACTGGTTGTCATGCTGTCGATATTACACTTTCTTGGCGTGTATCCCATGCCTGCATGAGGGCCAAATATTGCATATTGTGTTAGTTTAAGAGGAAGGGCAAAAAATTAAAGGAGGAAGAGGAAAGTCTGAAGAAGGGCAGGTAAGAAAGGCGAAACAAGATGGAGAGAATATAAACAACACCAAAATGGTTATTCAATTGCAGTGACCGTTTATGTATATGTAAAAGTAAGGAATAAAATATATAGAAACATTTCATATTTAGCGGCAAAAATTGACTAAAATACAGTAACGAAGATTTTATACGATCTCGAGTATAAGCTCTCAACTCTTAGGCAATCCCCTTCTCCTTCACCTACTCATGATAAACAAGCACTCCTTATTTCGGCTTTGGAAAGTGGATCCTGAGAGAGAGAGAGAGAGGGAGAGAGAGAGAAAGAGAAGGAGAGGGAGAGAAAGACAAGAAGAGAAAGAGAAGGAGAGGGAGAGAAAGAGAAGGAGAGGGAGAGAAAGACAAGAAGAGGGAGAGAAAGACAAGAAGAGGAGGAAGAGAAAGAGAAGGAGAGGGAGAGGGAGAGGGAGAGGAGAGGAGAGAGAGAGAGAGAGAGAGAGAGAGAGAGAGAGAGAGAGAGAGAGAGAGAGAGAGAGAGAGAGAGAGAGAGAGAGAGAATGAGAATGAGAATGAGAAACGTAACAGTAACAATATTACTACTAATGATGATAACATTAATAAAAGTAACATAATAGAGATAATGACTAAATGATAAGGATAATGGAACCAGAATTGCTGACGAATACTAATCACTAACAATTGATAATAGTAATTATAATATTATCATTATTGTATCATTATTTTGTATTAATTATTATCATTATCATTATTTTCATTATTATTATTCATTATCAATTTTACTATCATTATCATTATCATTGCTATCATCATTAATATCATTACTATCATTAGCACTAGTTTTAATATAATTATATTACTGTTATCATTAAATCGTCGTCTATACTATTACAAATCCTCAATATGATTAGCCTATCATTACCATAACGACAACACTGAAATGAGAAAAAAATAAGATAAAATGGTACACAAAACGTTCAATATTATCAGAGTTATATAGAAGAATGAGATTAATTGAGTGACGCAGCGAGACCGTTACTGAACTATTTCCTTTACTTCGCTTTGTTTGATTAGCTATGTGTGGGATTATATATAGCATTATTAGAGTTATGTGTATATTGTGATTAACATGCTGTACTGTTATAAAACTTATATGGATTTAGTAATCTGTGTAAGGTCTTTATACTGGTGGTTTGGTTCATGTTTTTAGCAGTATGTTCGGATATATTGTTGCTGAATCCGGTTTTGTTATTATTATCCGGAATGCTGGACGTTATGCCATTCAGGATCTACTCTATTATTATGTTATTTCAGCTCCATGCAGAGTGACATAACTTACACTTGTATTGCATGAAACAGAAATGATTTTCAAGGACATGTTTGCAAATTATTCCCGTCTGTATCGCGGGGCATAAATCTCAATGCTGATTAATAGAGACTAACTGAATAGTTTCTTAGGGAAGTTACAAATTGGAAAAATCCCGTTACATCAAGGAAAATCAGTTCAAAGGGAATTAAAGTGAATTAAAAAGCAAAAAGAACTTTCTCTCTAAACGGACCAATCAGCTCTCGAGTTGCGTCCGACCAATGGGTGCCAAAGGCCGTCGACCAATCAGCGTCAAGAGCGCCTCTTATGAAGACATGGCGGTTTAGGGGAACGTCTCTGTTTGAAAGTTTTCTTGAGTTTGTGTCGGATTTTGGCGTTATTTAGGGATATACACAGGCATTATGGCCTTCCAAAAGAGAGGTAAGGTTATTCTAAGATATGTTGCGATATTTTGATAGAATACCTTTCCAGGAGTTCATATAAAATGAATCTTTGTTACAGACGTTGATCAGCTGATCAGGGCGTAGCAGGAAGAAGTAACATTCTAACCTTTTATGACAACTAAAATGAAACCTTTATTTTCATACGATTACGGATGGTATGGAGAGTAACATATTAATCTTTAAGTAAACAAATGCATATATAAGTATAGAAGTAGAATTTATGTCTAAAATTAGCACTGTTTGAACTTGCTCCAAAATCAGCTGTTTTTTTGTTTTTGTTTTTTTCTTTTACCGGCCTATCGCATATAATTGATTAGAGCTTAGTTAGTTACTGGAGTATGATATTTAACTGATCTTTTAGGCTTTGTATAATTTGAAATGTATAAAGTAAGAAATTACTAAGAATTTATTCTTAAAACCTGTGAAGTTAATTTCGTGACTTCTCATTTATTATAATAATGACAGTAATCAAGATGGTAATAGTTAATTATGATGATTGTGAGGATAAAGTAGTGATATTAAAGATAATGAGAGAGCATAGTTGTAATGAGAATAATGATAGTGATGATAATAATAATGATAATTGTTATTAAAAGTCTTCAAAATGGTTATCATATTAACAGTGATATAATTTCTTTTTGTGTGAAAACTCAGTTCCTTTTTGAAACATAACTTGGTTAGAAAATGTCAATTCCTATCTTTATCTAATGAAATAAATTTTATTAAATTATATGAACCCCTTTCTATTTGTTTTGCCAAGTAACCCTCCTTCCTGTTCTTCATTATTCGTCCACCTCTCCCTCATCTATCTATATATATATTCTCTCTCATCTCCCACCCTCTCTCTCTCTCTCTCTCTCTCTCTCTCTCTCTCTCTCTCTCTCTCTCTCTCTCTCTCTCTCTCTCTCTCTCTCTCTCTCTCTCTCTCTCTCTCTCTCTTTCTCTCTCTTTCGTCTTTCTTTTCCTCTCTGTTTCTCTGTCTTTCATCTTTCTTTTCCTCTCTGTCTCTCTCATCTCTCTCCCTCTTCTCTCTCTCTCTCTCTCTCTCTCTCTCTCTCTCTCTCTCTCTCTCTCTCTCTCTCTCTCTCTCTCTCTCTCTATCTCTCATCTCTCTCTTTCTATCTGTCTCTCTCTCTCTCATCTATCTATATATATTCTCTCTCTTTCTTTTTACCCCACCTCCCTCCCCCTCCTCCTTCCTCTTTCCCCCTCCCCCTTCCCTCCTCCTTCCTCTTTCCCCCTCCCCCTTCCCTCCTTTCCTCCTGTCTCCTTCCAAATGATTGAGTCCTTGCCACTCCCACAGGTGGGGAGGATGTTTGCCTCTCCGCCCAAGACATGGATGCAGAACGGCACAAGAATATTTCTTACCAATATTTGTGCCACTTAGAAGAGGCAAAAAAGTAAGTATTGAAATTTCTCAGTTTTTTTTTGTTATACAAGATATGAGAAAAAGTTCTTCAGTTTCTTTATTCTGTGCAGATGTATATGCATGTGCATTATTTATAGAATTACAACCTTATGTCATGTAACACCTGTTCAGGCCTCATTATTCAGACTTTTTCTCTCCTAGAGTCAGTTACAGTTGATGGCAAAGGCCCATATGTACTACTGAGATGAGGACGCTATAGTTTCCATCAATTTACTGGGTATTTTTATTCCAACAGTTGGATGGAAGCCTGCATCAAAGAAGAACTTCCAGAAGCAGGAGACTTGGAGGAGGAGTTACGTCATGGAGTCTACCTGGCTAAGTTGGCCCACTTCTTTGCACCTGAGACAGTGCCACTCAGGCGCGTCTACGACCCAGATCTCGCAAGATACCGGTCGCACGGATTGACTTTCCGACACACAGATAACATCAACTACTTCCTGAAAGCCTTGGAGAAGATAAAGCTACCTAGTGTACGTACTTTTATATTAGACGGTGAATGTCTCCTTTTAGAGCCAAATAATCATGTTGGTATTACGTGATCATATTTCACTGATGCTGTCTTTCGATGTTTCAGATCTTCTACCCTGAGACAACTGATGTGTATGACAGAAAGAACATGCCTCGAGTTGTTTTCTGCCTTCATGCCCTTAGTTTGTACCTTTTCCGTTTGGGCATCGCCCCACAGATCCAGAATCTTTATGGCAAAGTCAATTTCTCTGGTAAGTTACAATGCTTTGTAGCCAAACAGACTTTAGTTATAGGAACATTTTTATATAGGAAAACTGTAATGTTCGACAGGTGATGTTATTACTTTTTAGCAACATATTAGTTCTGATTCTCTTTGATTCTTAATATGTGCATAAGTGTTAGTTATTTCACCCTGAAGGTTTGAAGTGAATAATGGGTTGCTTTTGCAGAGGAAGTAATGCAGGCAATGATGAAAGAACTGAGCAAGTATGGCTGCCAGTTACCACAGTTTGGTAAGATTGGAGGCATCCTTGCAAATGAATTGCCTGTGGATGAGGCTGCATTGCATGCTGCAATCATTGCTATCAATGAAGCCATAGAAAAGGGGGTATGACCTATTGGTTTTCCTACAAGAAAATAAAATCTTGTTGAATGTTGTTTCTTGCTTTTGATTATATGGAAATTATGATATTTGGAAATCACTACAAAGCTTGATCAAGTAGTTGACATGCTTAGACTATTGATGAAGGATTGACCTCGATTTTTTCTTCTAAGATTCTATTGCATTAATGAAACTCTGTCATGTCAGGAACACCTGGAGCTGCTAGGAACCTTGAGGAACCCCACGTGTCATCTGGAAAACGTCTTGGATGAAAATGCAGACAGTTATCTCCAGTGTCTGTCAGATGCTAAGATGCACAAGAAAGAGATGGCTATAAACAAGGTGTGTTTTCATCTTTACTTCCCTTCTTTTTCCTTCTCCTACTTGTTATATGTTCTTTTGTAGACTTTGATAATGATGTCACATGACTACAAAGAAGACTGTATTTTCAAGTTTTATGAGGCCGGGTAAATTTTGCAGAGCCGCGACCAAGACTACATACCAGATGCCTATGATGAACTGCTAACCCAAGCTGAGATCCAAGGCCATATCAGCTATGTCAATGGCTAGTATTTCTTTGAAAGACTTTGGTCATATGTTATGGGGGGGGGGATGATATATGTAGGTATGTTGTATATGTGTATTTATCTGTGTGTATATATGAAACACACACACACACACACACACACACACACACACACACACACACACACACACACACACACACATTTGAGGTGAGTTCTATTATTTTATTTTTATAACTCTGGATGTTATGCATCATTGCAGCTTTCTGTGCCATCGAGAGAGTAGAAGATGCAGTCAAGGACGAGAACACCGATGCCCTGTTCAAAGCTCTTACATCTCCTGTGTTAAGTCTGAAGGCAAGTCTCTCGGTTATCAATTCATCAAAGTTCCTTCTGCTTGTCAAAGGGTTACAACTTGCTCCTTTTAGTTCTCAGAAGCTCTTATTAGTGATATCTTTGGTATTTTCTTTTATATTCTAGTTTGTCTTTTTTTCTTCTTTTTTTGGCGTGTTTCTGCCTCTTCTTTCAGTTTTGTTTCAGTTAATACCATATTTAAGTTATATTCTTACAACTCTAATAGATTTGAAAATCCTTTTCTTAAATATTACATGGGGAAAAAGAGTGGTTCTTTTACATGTCAAGAAAGTATTGCCTGTGGGACTGGTGATTGTGTTTGACTTCAACAAACCAAACAGATCATCGGAATCAACATTAATTAAAGCTTTACAACTAATAAGATTGTATAATTCCCTTCTATTCTCTGACAGGGAGTAAAACCAGACTTCGCCGGAGACTACTTGAAAGCGCTGGAAACGGAACTGGAGGAGAAGGAACATCAGGGAGGGAACCAAAGCTTTAACCACAGCCTCAACGTGTCGCTCTTACCCACAATTCTGAGCAAATCTTCCGTGCAGGCCATCATCTCCTCGGTGAATGAGGAATCTCTCTCGAGACAAAAGCGTGCGTTGAGATGTGGCGTGATTGGGTCATTTACCCTTTTCGATTACATATGCCTTTTTTGGTCGCTGAATATAATGTTTTAGAGTTTAAATTTACACTAACAAGTCTTAAAATTTTGCATGCACAGGACTTACTTCTTCATATTGGTTACAGATTCATGTGCATAGTTTTTTTGTTTTTTTTAACCATTATAATGTTGATACTTTTTCTTTATGGTCACAAATTGTCAAGGAAATTAACTAAGCTTAACACATATTGTCAGACTCAATCAAGAGCTTCGAATTACCATGGAGATAAGTTTAACCCATTGGAGCCGGTTGACTTGATAGCACGTATTGTGGTTTTCGCGTCAGATGCCCTAGACGAGCTATGAGGGGAAGCCGCGCGCTCGGGTAGAGCGAGCAGGCAACCCAGGCTCGCGGCTTGTGCGCCCGAGAATCTCGAGGCGTTAGGCTTATGCGTTCGAGCTGGAACGGCCCCGGCATGAATGGGTTAAAGGAGACTGAATAACTTCACGACACAAGGGATGTTATCAACGTGTTTTGATTATTTAGCCATCTGAATTCTCTTGTCATGTAATTCTGATGATGAGATAATCAAAATGCGTTAATTACATCTCTTGCGTTGTAAAGTTGTTCAGTCTCATACCTCTATATACATTTGTCATAATGAACTGTGTAATTCTCTGAGTTACTCTTCTCTAAGAGAGAGTAATAACTAGACAAATTCATCAGGTTTGACACAGAGGATTCTAAATTTTCTCCATCCCGTTGAAAGCCAATGTAATCTTATTTAATGAATTTGTCATCTTGGATAATTTAGGATTAAATTATGATTGCGCTAGTTATAGAGCTATCAGCTGTGTATTTGTAAGGCTTACACACGTTCTCTCTCTCTTGGTAGTGTTGCAAGGGCTGATAGCAGTGAATAGAAGTCTGGAAGAGGGCACACCTCAGGAGACTCTGAAATACCTGAAGTCTTTGGGGCCGAGCTTACCTACCTTGCTTGACTTTGCCGCTCCTCTGTACCATGAAGAGATGGCTGCCATTCATGCTGATGCGCAGGTAAATACTTGAAATGAAGTTGATGAATGATTGAGTACTTTAGTATTTTCTAAAGTATTGATATTTTATCATTTTGAAAATTCAATTTTTTTCTTGTTTCCCCTCTTCTTTCTTTATGTATTCCTTATCCTTCTTGTCCTGCTCCCCTTCCTTGTCAACTTTATGTTCCTCTACTGCCCATTCTGTCTTCCTTGTCTTCCTCCTCCTCCCCTTTCACAGCTTCCTCTTCTTCCACCTTGTCCTTCTCCCTATCTCACTCTTCTCCATCCTCCCACCTCTTACTCTCCCTTCTTCTCCTCCTCCTCCTCCTCTTCCTCCTCCTCCTCCTCCTCCTCCTCCTCTATTGTTTGTCTTTGATAAGCTGTAATTCCAAAATCTATGGTACTGCTGATTGAATATCAATCTCATGGCACCACATGGTTTCAGGCGGATTTGAACCTCGAGGAAATCCAAGGAGGTGTCCGCATGCTGTCAGCTGTTGCAAGGGTCAATGCTGCCCTTGATACACACAACCCGGAGGAGATCTGGCATTACATATCTGACCCACAGACACATGTACAGGTTAGTGTTAGATATGCATAACCTCCTCTCTGATGTTTTGTGTTTTATTTGCTGAAGAGGTATTGAATGCTTAAAAACTGGGTTACTTTTTCCCATTAAGTATAAGGTGTTATATTTGTAAGATAGAGTTTAGGTAGACCCCAATTGTATCAATAGATTTGCAATTCTTAATATATTTTTTTGAAATATTTGCATGGGACAATAAAAACATAATTGCTTTTGATAGAATCTTTATTATCATGAAATAATATAAAATACGATTTTACTCCTAGGGTTTGGAACGTAGCCATGTCCGGGAATACTTCTCAGCCCTGCACGAGGCTCGCCAGGCAAAGATAATGTCAGGCGATGCATGTCCTTTGTTGACCTACTTTGATCTCCAGCAAGTTATTGATGAAGTCAATGATAAGTTGCAAGAAGTAAATGACAGTGAGTTTCGACGCAAAATACTTGTAATTTGTAATGCTTTTCCTTGGATAGATTGCTGTATGTTGGTTGTGTGTAGCTGGTACAGCACTAAATGTTATTTGGAATCATATTAAGTAGGGCTTAATGTGAATATGTTTTGTATATTTCATATCATTACCCCATCATATTTAGTTTGCTAAAAGTATATATCACCTTTATCCAAAGAGGTGGGAGCTATGACAGGTGTGAATGAGTCAGTCAGGAGTGGTGGAGTCCAGGAGACAATGAATGCCCTGCAACACCCAGCCCTCCAACTGCCTTCTCTTTCACCTACCGATTCCCTCCACTATTACCAGCTTCTCAAGGTATGGCTTGTTTTTAGTTCTCAAATAATTTTTGTGGTTATTTTTTTTGCTTTGTTGGAATATCAATTCATTTTTTTCTTTCTTTGTCTTTTCTTTTTACTTTTTTCTTTTTTCTTTTCTTTCTTTCTTTTCTTTCTTTTCTTTCTTTGCCAAAATGTCTAACTAGTACCTGATTTTTCCTTTTTTTAAATATCAGCTGCTGAAGAATACCAAATGTGAAA
Organism: Penaeus japonicus; assembly: GCA_017312705.2. Classification (NCBI taxonomy): domain Eukaryota; kingdom Metazoa; phylum Arthropoda; class Malacostraca; order Decapoda; family Penaeidae; genus Penaeus; species Penaeus japonicus. The sequence goes on from BOPN01002196.1 coordinate 28,726, forward strand.
TGCTCGGTGACAACGCAGCGGAACTCTGGTTAGAAGACATTGTGGAGGTAGTGAATGCAGTGAAAAGGCATTCGAAAGAGTCCTCTAACACCGCCAGTGTGCTTGCTAGGATCAACTCTGCCATGTCGGATGGGGATGACTCAACCATTGTCGATATACTCAGGTTAGTGGTTGTTATTACCATTAGTGTTTTTTGTGGTATCAACTTTACCCGACTGCAGGTCTAGCATCTTTGAGGTTAAGTACAAACTTTTTATTTTGTTGAGCTTATGTGCTAAGTAAATTTGTTTATTTTTTTGTTTTTTTCTGTTTTTATTTATTTATTCATTTTTTTAGATTAATAAAGAATTAATAAGGGAATTTTTTTTTTCAGATCTCCAGATTTAGCACACCTTCGAATTCAAAAGAGCCACATCTTAGGAGTATTGACAATGCTCAAGAAATCTTACAGAGAAAAGGAAAGTGCAACAGTAACATGTCCATGGATTCCATACTCTCTCACCGATGGATCTAAGGTATAGATTTATAATGGTTGTAGTAATTGATATAGTTTTTTTCATGATGCTTTTCACTTGCAAGGAAAGAACATGAAATTTTGAAGTTATAGAAGAAGGGTTAAATAATTTGAAATCAATAGTGTCATTACTCTGCATTTGTGCTTCATTAGATGTGAAACTGTAACAATATCTTAAAATATATTCTTAATAAAGAGAGGAAAATCTATCTGGTAAATGTAGGAAGGTTGGTGAGAATGCACATTGCTATGTATGCTTAACTGACAAAAAAACATTTCATCATTATGCTAGTCCCATCTTTACACAGTATTCCCGCCTTCAGTGCCACTTTGAATTACTGTCTTGTAGGTCTACCTGAATCTCGGAAGTGGTGGGTACCAGTGGGAGAAGCCTGAGGAGGTGGTGATGGCCCACCAGAGCCGCTACCTGACTTTGGTTGACCTAGAGGATGCTGTGATGGTTATTATGCAACAGGAAGCCAACAATAAAAGGGTGAGATAAAGTCACTGTTTTGTAGGGACAGTTTATTGTTTACCTTTCTATTTCTCTCTTGTTTTGTTTTTGAACTGGATAGTTGTTGTTTATGTTAGTAAAAGAGACACATGTCAAAAAAAAAATGTAGGTACAAAAACTCCTAGGATGAGCCAAGTGTAAATTTTAGTGGATTTGATATTTGGTTGCAAGATCTCAGTTTTTGAAGTTAGTTATATTCCTAAATGCAGGTTTTATAGTATGATGGTTGCCTGGGTTTGATGGGATGTATTTGAAGTATTCATCTAATGTTAATCAGCTTCACATTTGTTTTATATTAATATCTCCATGTTCTGAAAGTGGAATATATGAACCATAAAATATAATTAGATATCAGTGGGATAGTTTGACTTTGTGTTTCTTTTAAATCTTTGATCTATGATATGATTCAAATGTTATGTACAAGCTTCCTTAATTTTACTGCCTTTTGAAAGGACTAAACATTCAATAATCACCATTCTTTCAGCTGGACCAATTGATGGTTCAACTGCAAGCCAGAGCAAGAGGCTGGCTGCAGCGACAGAGAATACGCAAATTAAAAGCTGCAGCCCAAACATTACAGGTTTGCCTTCTCATGTCTCTGCTGCTTACTTGATTATATTCCTTATATATATGAATGTATACTTGCTATTAAAAGTTTATAGGTGTGAGAGTTATATAACTTCTCTTTTAGGCATGGTGGCGCATGGTAAGAGCACGGAAGATGTACATTATGTACTGCCAAGCGCTGAGGATGTCAGAGCCATATGTCATCGTTATCCAACGAGCTGTACGAAATTGGCTTCATAGACGGAGGATAAAGAAGTTGTCGAAGCACTTTACTTCGCATGTATGTACCTTTTGATGTTGATCTGTTGTTTTACTTTTAAACGATTTTAAAGACTTTTTTTTAGCCCCATTACTGAGTGGAACTTCTTGGTAACAAATTGCACCCCACACACACATATATGAGACTCTCATTACTGTCACTTGATGACGTGTTTACATAAAAGGAATCTGTCACTAGGTCTGTCACTAAGATTGAGTATTACTGAAACATTGTTTATACTCAATTGTCATATCCTGGTGAAGGTTTTTATCATGATATTCTATATTACATTTTTTTCTTTCTTTCTTTTTTCATCTGAACACATTGAAGTTGCATTATATAGGCCATACCAATGGTAGAGAAGCTTTGAAAGCAATCACAATATTTGTAGGTGCTTAAGTACCTGCAGTATAATTATGGTAGCAACATAGTGTTTATATTCAAGTTATGCATGTGTCTACAAATTAATTTCAGTAAAGATGGGATTAAGGGGAAGTAAGAAGTGTTATCAGTTTTGGGTTTTGCTTTATTTTGCTTCACAGGATACTTAAAGATAAGATTTCATGTTCTTATGCATGTTCACTTACAGGAGAGGCAGGTAGTAGTGATCCAAAGAGCATGGCGGGCACACAAAGCAAGAGTAGATCTCCGCTCCCTCACCCACCAAGCCAACCCACCGCTGTCTGTCATCCGCAAGTTCATCCATCTGCTGGATGTATCTGAGAAGGACTTGGATGAGGAATTCAAATTGCAGGTAAGAAAAAAATGTAATTTCTGGAGTGAAATAAGGTGATTTGTGTCTTAATATATACATATGCAGTCAAATGAGTGTTGGTATTCAAACTGCACCAGTTATCTGTATTCATATTAACCCAATCATTGCCAAGAGATATCATAAAGCATATTCCTGCTGTGCTGCCAAGATGAATCTATATACTTCCCACACGCCTGGTAGAATGATGAAAAAATCAGTACTTTCCAAATAGTGCTGAAGTGTGAGTAGATAGTTGCATAAGTGGTCCAAGAAGATTAGGTTAACAAACTTTCTGAATAATTTGCATACTCTGGAGATGTACAGACAATTGTCAGTAGTCCAAAGCATTTTTGTGTTATTGGCAGAGTATAAATGGCCTTATTTTTTGACACACAAATCACTGTCAGTGAATGGGTTAATAGTATAATATACTGTTTCTTTGTACTGAATTTTGACCAAAAAATTACACTTGCTAAATATCCCATCTATGTAGTAAGACTTGAAATACTCTTATTCTGATCATTTTTATGAAAATTTTCCCGTGTGTATTTAGAAATGATAGCATAGAGATTACCATCAAAATGTTTCATTTACAGCGAACAAAGAGTGACATGGTGAAGACAATCAGACACACCCATCACCTGGAAACGCAGGTGGATGAGCTTGATGTGAAGATCGGTCTTCTTGTTCACAACCGCATCACATTACAGGTGAGGCCATGAGGCTTGCTAATACGTATCGTAGCAGAAGATATCACATCTTTCAGCAATGGCATTCTTGATCAGCTGTTTTATTGTTTATTGGGAAAATGATTTTGAGACAATCTTTAATTCTATAATTCTTTAATCTTTAATTCTGAATTGCTTTTCAGGATGTGCTTCCAGTTGACAAGGAGAATGTAAACCCAAATGTGCCAGAGACCAAAACAAAAAAGACCAGGAAGGGCTCAAAAGATACCCTGAAGTATGGGTCTATGAGGACGCAGAGAGGTCTTAAGGTACCAATAACAATGCCCGATTTCTTCCTTCATATTTTAATAGTATTTGTTGTATGAGATTTAGGGTTATATTTTTTACCACAAGGATTCATGATGAACCACCAACCTAATCCCTGTACTTTTACCGACAGGCTTTCAAGAAGGAGTCAAGGGAGAAGCTGCTGTCCTACCAACACCTCTTCTACCTTCTCCAGACCCAGCCACACTACTTAGCCACCCTCATTTTTGCAATTCCTCCCGGCAAGACCACAAAGTTCATAGAAAACGTGATCTTCACCCTCTACAACTACGGAGCCAATGACCGTGACAACTACCTGCTTCTGAAGTTGTTCAAGACGGCTCTGGAGGAGGAAATAAGGTGCAATATTGGTTTTGCAGGATTATTATGTTATTATTTGGAGTGCTTGAAGCGGCGGCTCATTGATGGTTCTGTAGGAAGCTCAGTGTGATCATGACTAGAATAGTTCCTTATGAATGTGAAATTGAATGTGATGGTTGAGCTTTTCCATGCTTTACTTTCATACGAAGGCAAAGGTACACTAGACCAAGATTGCATCTTAGTTGATATTACCGTTTGTACCAACTAGTAGAGCAAAGTGTGTTGAATCGCTGCCTTCAATATTACATGATTATTCAGGCTAGAAATATTAAAGATGTAAATGGTAACACATTCTATGATGTTTCACATTGATGAATATGATGGATGTAGAGAAGCAGATGGGAAACACACAGACATATACATATATATATGCTTATCAATATACACACACTGTATGTATATATATTTTTTACAGATGTAAAGTTCTTCGTTTAAGCGACATAGTCTCTGGAAATCCACTAGTGGTGAAGATGATAGTGTCCTTCAACAGGAAGGGTGCAGGACAAGCATCACTGAGGGACATGCTTGGCCCTCTCATCCACAAGGTAAGTATCTGACATATTTGTTTGTGTGAAATGATGAGGCAGTTACTGTTGGAGGGATGTTATGCATTTTAGTGGTTGATTGTATGATATTTAAAGAGAGACTTAGTGACTGAATTTATAATATTTGTTTTAACTTACCTCAGTGTGTTGAAATAGAAATATAAAATTATAGAATTTAAGATTTATTGTCTTATGTGCAGATTCTGGGTGACACTGGGATGCAAATCAACACCAATCCTGTTGAGATCTATAAGAGTTGGCTCAATCAGCTCGAGATGCACTCTGGACAGGCCAGGTAGGACAGAGGGTTAATCACATATGAATTGAAGCTTACAGCTCTTGATGAAAAGAGGCAGGAGAGTATGTCCTGACTGCAGGTTCCTACATCTTGTTGAGTACTGGCATAACAGTGTGCTTGTGTAAATTTAATTTGATAAGTTAAAGTGATTGTAACTTGATAGGGATGAGCATTTTCAAGGTATGATACTAAATGTATTTAAACTGAGACTAAGTAAGAAAGCAGTCAAATTTTGACTATATATTACAGTTCATCTGATAGGTGCATTTAGTTTGCGTGAAACTGGATTTAGACTCAGTGTATATTTACAACAGATGGTGTTTTATGCTCGGGCAAATATTTGCAACAGATTGTGTTTTATGCTGGTGTAAATAAGTTGAACTTGGTAATATTGTAACTCATTAGAATTTTATATGAATTGGAATCATTTTCATATCTTCACAGTGGATTGCCATATGCTGTCAACCAGGACCAGGCTCTTCAGTACCCAGAAGTTCAGAAGAGGTTGGCACAGGCCATCACCACACTCAAGGAGGTCACCCAAGCATTCTGTGACCAGATTACCACAAACAGAGATCTCATACCATATGCTATGCTCTACATGGCTAAGGTCATGAGACAGGCTCTTCAGAGACGGTTTCCTCATATACCCGAGAAAGAGATCTTGAAGGTACGTGTGATAGACATTGAGAGAACTTTCAATGCATTAAAGTTTTATACATGAGATATTAGTGTCATGTTTTTTAAAAGTTTAATTGTTAGGTGCATTAATGATATTTTCTGAATCAGGTAAAAAAGTGAGTTACTAAAATTACACTAATATTTTTTGCAGGTTGTGGGGAACCTTGTTTACTATAGATACATCAACTCAGCCATTGTAGCTCCAGATGCCTTTGATATAGTGACCGTTTCACCAGACCAGAAGCTGAACAATAACCAACGCAGAAATCTGGCCAGCATTGCCAAGATCTTGCAGTTTGCAGCATCAAAGAAAGGTAAGTTATATGGAGAAAAGACAGTGTACCTTTTAGAATCAGGAGGAAATATAAGAAGACATAACTGACTAAAACTGATGAACAACCCCATATCTTCTCCGTAGGGAGTGCAAACATATCGTAGGTACTGAGGCAGTAAAATCATGTGACTGTGCATTGTTTTTTATGTATAAACTGTCCTGGTATTTATGTAGGTGTACAACCAAATTAGAACCAAAAAAATGAATAGGACATCCCCCATCCATCCCCCATATGGAGTACATGTACACTAATACATTGTACAGCAGTCATTTTATGTGTGTGTTCATGTAGTACCTTTGTGGCAGACGGCGGGGAGGGTGTTCATTGTAGGTCATCTGTGTCTTATTACTATTTATTGCATCAGTTTAGTCATTGGCTATATATAGAAGAGATTGGTTTATTGGCATTAATGAAGTTACTGCTAATAAGCTAAACCTTAAAACCTAGTAGGATGACTCACTAATGGTGTTGGTATTTTTTGTAATGAAAATCCATTTTTCATTATTATTATTATTATTATTATTATTATTATTATTATTATTGTTGTTGTTGTTGTTTTGATTGATTGTACATGTTATCATTATTACTCCTTTTTTAAAATTCTATTATTATTCTTTTCCTCTTTTAATAATACTTTTCTTTTTCTTCCTCTTTCCAGGCTTTGGGGACGAAGCATCACACCTGAAGTGCCTGAACCCCTTTATAATTGAGTGCCACGAGAAATTCAAGAACTTCTTCCGTCACTGCTGTGAGGTGGAGGAACCCGAGACTGTGTACAATGTCACCCAGTACTCAGAAGCAACGCTCATCGTCAAACCCACCATCTACATCACAATCCAGGTAAGAGTTTTGGGTTATGTGAAATACTATGTTTGGGGAGGGGGAGTGAGTTGACTTCTTAGAGGGAGGGGGGAGGGATGGGACGACAGTGAAAATAGGATTTCCTGATGTTTATCCATTGGCCATTGACTAGTCAATGGTTTAGAGAAAGTATTTTTATTCTTATCATTATTTTTTAAAGATTATTTTATATATATATATATATATATATATATATATATATATATATATATATATATATGTATATTTATGCTATTTTTGTTTCTCCCTCTCTTACTTTTTATATGTAATTTTTATTTCTTATTTCTTCTTCTTATTATTATTATATATATATTTTTTTTCCTCTTATTTTCTATAAGAAACATTTTCAGATAGAGCAAAAAGGGGTAGAGTGAATTATTATTATTATTATTATTATAATATAAATAATGAGAATAAAAGATCCATGCTGGCTGCTACTTCAGGTTACAGTTTTTGACTGGCAGTGATAGAATGCAATTTATTCAGAAAAGGAACTGACATGAGATGTACGTACAGATTTTTCAGTTTCAGACTAGTTTACATGCTGAGGTTCTGCGAGATTTTGACTTTTTGTGAAAGAAAGAAAAAAAGAACTATCAACCATTGTCCCATTATGCAGTTGCAGCTTTTTAACTATTGTGCAAATCAATTGGTGATCTAAGATATTTACATACACATATCTCTCCCATTTGTCTTCTATATTAATTTTCTCTAATTTTCTGATCATTCACACCCATTATCACCAGGGACAGGATGAAATAGGTATTTGAATTTGTATTATGAATACACAAAATTTGATAATTGTATTTTATTTGTAGTTGAGAATCTATTTATGTATATTTGCATTTATATGATTATTTGATCCTTGTATTTACTAAATTTGTTTTAAATACTTTTTAACTACAACTTACTGTAATTTAACTTATTATTTTCAAAGATTCTGTTCAGAACAACAATTTTAAAATCGTCTTGCTAGATGTCTAGAGTAAGGGTTTTTTGAAAAACAAGTGTCTATTAAGTGCTATCAATATATAATATATGATTTAATGTTCTAATTGACCTCCTTTGCTAACACAGTTTTATGTCAACTTTTTTTCCCCCAATATCATCAAAATCTCTTAAAGGAGCCACTTGGTAAAAAGGCCCATTGCATAAAAACATTCTGAATCAAACATTTGAAGTTATGAAGTTATGAATTATACATAGGTGCCTACATTTCTAAAATTTGAGATAGTTATCTCTAATCTATTGGACAGTGAGTAAAACATATTAGAATTACAAATAACAGACTAAATTTCAATTGTATGGAAATAACTATCTCACAAAACATATATTTGAACAATCAATCATAGAAAATTATTGACTGATATTCTTAATGTATGTGTCATAAAGTGGTAGATAATTTTCTTGTAAACTTGTGGAGCAAACATTGAAACTCGATGATTCAGTTCTTTTAATTAATTTGTTTATCCTTTTAAAGTCTTTTAAAGTATACCATAGAGTACCTGTGATCATTTTTAGGGGACTACCTAACTCTCTATCTGTTGGAGGACAAACCTCAAGTGCTGGGATGGCTAAATAGATATCAAGGCTTTTTTTTTGTAGGATTTGGATGAAAATATCTGAAAATATGGTACCAATGGTATTTCTATGTTATTTGTATTTGAAGCTATATATTCAAAAATACAGTACTTGTCGTATTTATATAGCTTTTGTATTTGAAGCCACATGTTTGAAAATACGGTATCAAATGTATTTATTTTAATTACATTTGATGCTTCATGTCTTTGCATTTATGCTTGAAAACTTGAAAAGTGGGTTGTTTGTATCTATATTTGCATTTGAAATGAGTGTATCTGTGACTTTATTCATTTGGATATATTTTAGTATAACATGGGTGCTAAAGAAGGAGTACCTTTAAGAGAGAATAAATTTAATAGCTCCACCTTTAGATATTAGAAAAAAATGTAATAGATATTGTAACTTTTACTTGTCACTGATGAATAAACAAGTGTGTTTACTCAGCAAGAAAATGGTTCATCGTTACAAGTAAAATACTCGCAACTTTTAGACCTAATAAGTGTACCATTTACAGGAAATATGCGAGACCCACCAACTCCTGCTGGACCACGAGGAAATCCTTGCCCCAGACAGCAACGACCCTCTCCACGTCCTGCTGTCTGACCTTGGGGAGAGGCCCTCTGTGCATGTCCTGGTGGGGGAGGCTCTAGGTATGTGGGAGGAGAGGAGAGGAAGAAAAAAATGATGATTAATGATATTTATGATTGAGAGTATGATGGTAATGATATTGATATTAGTGTATATAGTAGGTAGAAGCCAAATGTTTGTAATAGATATGATAACAAATGATGGTTATGAAATTATTTGCTGTTATTGATAAAATCCCGTTTCCAGAATCCTGCTCTGGCACAATAGGCAGGATGGAGGTGTGTCTGGCACTTATCAACAAGTTCGATGTGACCGAGACTGCAGAGGAAAAGGATTCCAAAGATTCCAACAAACTGTTCAACAGGTAAATGCCACAATAAATGTAATTAGACTTATTGGCATAGAGGATGGTAGATAGAGATTGAAAAAAAGTATTATTTAAGATTCATTTTAACCCGTTAACGATGGATGACGTTATATCATGTCTCGTGTTACCACCGGAGATGCAATATATACAATATCATTTGTGTTTAGACAAAGCCAAAACTGCCCTAGCGTGAAACAGCCAGAAGAGACATGATAAGACGTGTGACATTTTTTATTGCTCTCTTCAACAGGACAAAGCAACTCTTGGTAGATGTGCTGCGGTGCGTGGAAGGAGGTTCCATCGGGCAACTGGCGACGGGACCAACTCTGTCCCCGCAAGAGGAGAAATACCGCTCCATCATCCACACGCGAACCCGCCAAGAGCACCAGGCCAAGCTCAACCACACGGCACTCAACCGCTCCAACTCTTTCCTTGCTGAGACCAGGTATGGCTGGTGGGGAAGGTCGGTCTTGCGTCAAGCGCCTGGGTGGAATCCTCACACTTGCGTTCAGTCTATCAAGTTGTATCTCTTTTTACCTCCTTCTGTTTTTCTTCCTTATTCTATTCCTTGTCCTGATATTATTACTGATGTACTAGTATCTGGGGTTTTAGCTGCTAAGGGGGTAGTTTTTGTGGTGTGTCATATTTAGTGATTTGTTGGAAGGTAATATCCATAGAAAGAATTTGGGAGTTGCAGAAGGCAAATGGTGGCCGATCATGTCATTTCTATATGCTATTCACATGTGGCTATATATGGTGTTGCAATTCTTCTTTGTAGTACAGAATCAGTTATTGTGCAACCACATTCAATATGAAAACAAATAAGAGGTGATGTGAAACAATAACATACTCATTACAATCAAGGCAACAAACAGGTAAGTAATGATTTTCACAGCCATCTGCTATGATTCACAATATATGCAATGGAAAGGGAAAAGACAGTCCTGTCTTAAATAGGACCTGTGACTGTCAGTTTGCCAATATTGCTTATTTTGGTTATTTCTGAATGGCTGGATTGCAAGATCAGATGGATTTAGACATCAACCTAACATTGAATTTGTTTCTGCTCATACCTATCCCCTATTCTCATAATAATTTTCACTAAAATGTGTAATCCTCTGTTTTTCTTCAAAGATTTGTTTGCTAAAAATATGTATTAGTGGCTATAGTTTATGCTAACAAGCACATCTACCAACCTTTCAGAGTAAGCCTGCACGAGGTCAAAACCCGCCTGACACACAATCTGCGCAGGCTAGAAAATCAGGGCTTATCCAGTCGTGCCGACAATTACCAGACCCTCTTGAATGCTATCGCCAGTGATATTGTCAATCAGCGAAAGCACAGAATATCTCGAAGAATGGTGAGGACCTTGCTCGTTTTAGTGTTGGTGTAGCATTTGAGACGCCAGCTTGTGTATTTATCTCGTTTGGTTGCAGGTTCAGTTAAACGATGGATTTTAATAAGTGTCATTATGGCCCAATGAGCTAATTATTGTCTTTGATATCTTGCAGCATTAGAATTCAACATCATAAGAGGTTGTTTGAGTTAGTCATTATTATTATCAGCTCAATTAAGGAATTACAGAATTGTCCCTTTTCTCACCACTACTCCTTTACCTTTCACCATCTAATCTGAATGTTTCTGGTACTCAGGAATTGCAAAGGCTGCTAATGACAGCCAAACAGTTGGAGGAGAAAGAAAAGTTCTACCGTGATCAGCTGGATTCATACCATACTTACCTAAGTACCTGTCTTGCCAACATTGCAGCCAGAAATAAGTAAGTCCTTGCTGGTGCTCATGTTATGTTATACTGCAACATGTTATGTGGACAGATACGCGAGTGGTTTTAGAAAATAATTGCTGAATGAAACTGTATCTGATGCTGTGTACTTTTTATTTATGTTTTAAAGAATTTGTGAATTATAGGTCTGGTTGTATTATCTTTACATAAGTATTTATTTGAGGTATTTAAATTTGTACTTATAGACCTGCATCAGCTTATTTATAAATAATCAAGTGTAGCAGACCATGCTAAACAAGTTTTTTTTATTTTTTTTATTCCAAAAAATGGACTTGATGCATTAACTCTGGTGACAACAAAACACTTTACTCCTAAATCGTTCACATTTTCAAATTTCTCTGCACACAGGAACGTACACCAGGCCTCAAGCAAACAAGGTGGTGACAAGACACGTTCGAAACAGACCATCAAGTACCCTGCCACCAAACTCATGGAAAAGGGCGTACTTCTAGAGGTGGAAGACCTACCCGAGACGCAGAGGAAGAACGTGCTGTTTGAAATCACTCCCCTGGCTACCACTGGTATTTTCCACGTTCAGGTCAAGTTCATGGGTGTGCCGATGGAGTACGTGGAACTTGATATTCAGGTACAGTTTGTGATGGTGTTGGTATTGTTGTGGAAGTACTCTTTGTTTATATGAGGAAGTGATATATTAGTGATTGAAGAAAGGGAAATGTTTTTTATATTGAATCAAATTGAAGTATAAAATCCTGTTGGTTGGTCCTAGGATGTTATTTCAGTTTTCAAGGAAATTGTCCATTTACTGACTTTATGAATGACAATCATACTTAGAAGTAAACTTTATTAGAAGTAAACAAAGCTTAACCCACTTACGACGGGGGCATTCCAGCCTTGAATGTCCCAATGCCGGGGCGTTTGAATTATTAGGCCTAAATCAATTAAATGGCTGGCACAATACTGTGCCGCCCGGCCACTGGGCTTTTGAATGAGCGGTACAGTACTGTACCACCCATCCAGAGAGGGTTAAAAAGCGTATTTCCATATTCAATAAAGGCAATACAACGCACGACACGATCTCTTTCCAGGAGTTACTACAGCTTCAGTACGAAGGCGTAACTGTCAAGAAGATGTTCTCGAAAGTCAAAGTTAACGTGAACCTCCTCCTCCACCTCCTCAATACCAAGTTCTACTCAAAGAAGAAGTGAATCCTCTCGAGGACAGGGCCCCCACGCACCAGGAGAGTATGAGTTGCGAGATACTGTACATAGGAATGAAAGCTTTGGCGTAGATGCGAGTTCGAAGGGTGCTACCGGGGAAGTCCTTTTGAACTGCAGATCGGCAGGGGGTGGCAGTTATTATGACTGTTAACTATCCACTTTAAGGTGGATAGTTATTCATTATCTTCTAAATGCTGTCTCTTTTTATCTATTTTTTTTATATCACATCAGTCTTCTTTTGTATTTCTAATGCTGTCTCTCTCTCTCTCTTTCTGTTCCTTTTATTTTATAAAGATATTTCTAGGATGTTTCTAGAGATCTTTGAATTTTATTTTATTGATTCCTTTCTTAAATGACCTGATACTAGGATTTAAGGAAGATCTGATTGATGCATTAGTTCATCAGTTATACACATACATGTACTGTACAAGAATATGTAAATTACCTATGCTTACAAATTTACAAGCATAACATAACATGCTCTCTCTCTCCCATGCTCCCCCCCCCCCCCCCCACACACACACACACACACACACACACAAAAACATATTAAATTACATACTGGTATAATGTGCTAAAATATATATATATATAATTATAACTAATACATTATTCTAGTAGCGGTGCTATGATATTCACTTTTAGTATGTTAGGTAAACAGCCACTGGTACAAGGAATAAAAAAGTCATGACCAAAACATTTCAGGGATTTGTAGTGTGAGTTTGTACTTCACTTCTTGAATTTTAATTTCCGTGTTGTTGTTTTTTTTGTATCCAAGGCCTGCATACCATACCATGCAACAGTCGTTAAGATGCATGATTTTGCTTATGCGATGAGGTATTGCATGTGCAGATTTTCACCAGTTTTTTTTCTGTTGAAGGAATTGGTGATTGTCTGTATCACTTTTTTTTTCTTTTTTTTTCTTTTTTCTTTAAAAGGGTAAATGATTAGATAATGGAAATACGTTTTTAACATATATCACTTCTTAAAACTTATTTCTTCAATACTGATGAATATACAAATAATTGTACTGATGATTTACTCTTAGATTTATATGATTTGTTTTATTTCCACAACCTATAAAACAGGTGGTTAACACAGATTTAAGAATATTAGCATTGAATAAATCTGTTATTCTCAGAATGTTCGTTTCTTTGCCTTGTGTTTATTATTTCAATGGATCTTGCTTTATGATTGATAAGTCTTGTATTGTTAGTAAAACCACTAACAGTGGAAATGATATATTGAAGAATGAATTGTAAATTATGTGAACTCTTTAATGTCCATACTTTTTTGCATCATGAAAAACAAAATTGAAACAATTTGTCCCCTTGCTTAATTAAGGCCAATTGTTAATTTCATGGAATAATCATTTAAGTTTAGTTTTCCTTCTTGTTTTGAATATGCGATAAGCAACACATGTAAAGGTCATATTTTTACCTCAACGGTTGTTTTCCCTTATTTGCTTGAATATAACAGAAGAGGATTATTAACCTTTTTTGAGTCCTGGACCTCTTTGAGAATCTGGTGAATTAGTCTGAATGATGTTATTCATTTAAGATTTAATGAACATTCAGGCCTGTTAGCAGCTGAAATCAGTTGTGTCATTTTTATTACGTGATTTATGTTTAATTTAGATAAATAATTTTCAATGTTCCATCATGTTTTTACTGGATTATCACACTTCTATACATAGGTTATAAAGGATAATCATAAAACTTCTATTTGAAAAAACTTTATTTAAAAAAGATTGTACATTATTTCCAAGACAATATTCATAAATTTTCACATCTACAAAATAAACTAACCATGAGCAAAGAAAAAAAATTCACCTTCATGACTGACATTCTTTTAAAAAACCTAAACCTCCTAGTCTTCAAAAAATCAAAAAATCAAAAAAAATCAAGAAATGACCTCACTCACTCAAAGGAAAAGTATACACGACTATTCCTGAGGCGTGATATCAACACCAGCTGATCTAATAAGCCAGCTTCTTCATGAGGAGATAGATGTGTTTGTCCACCTCGAAGCCGTGAAGGTTGTTGGCATCGCCCTGAAGACGCATCAGCAGCCCTCCGTATGACACGTACGCCGACCTGAAATATCGGAACGTGAGGTCAGACGGAGGGAGGAGGGAGGGAGGGAGGAGAGAGAGAGAGGCGGATGGGAGGGTTAAAATTTAGTCAGTTTGGTGGGATTTGAAATAAAAGGGGAGGGGTTGATAGTTCTTGAGGAAATAATGTATTAATGGGGAACAAAATCTAGGGTAATAAAAAACATGAAGATGGAAATGTGTGGAGTTTTAGATGAATCAGATGGGTTGAATTGCACATAAAAGATAGTCATTCATGGGAAATCAAATCTAATAATTCTCTAGATGTATATATACCACTGAAATTATATTTTGAATTGCATAACTGAAACAAACTTGGAGATTCACACTTTGATAGAAATTTAAGAGATAACGTTACAATTTAAAGCTTACTTCTGCAAAATCAACTTTAAGCTGTCAATATTTAATTTGACATCTACATAATATAATCTAGCAAAAACTGTATCTTACAAATGACCCAATCCATGACCTGGAAATACATCATATATATAAAGCCAAATACCATAAACCCCATTAATATCCATCAGAGATCCTATTTACTCGCCCAACCAACTTACACAAACTATTAATTCTACGCCCAAATAAAACCATACATCGGACCTCGACACAACTGTCTCGGATTCCAATAAAGTCTACACAAACATATCCTCTCGAACTTGAACATAATTGAGCCACAAAAGAAAATAAAAAGAAAAAAAACGACCAGAAAAAGCCAACATACGAGAAACGAGTCCCAAATGCGAATAAAATCCCTACGCTTCTCTCCACACAAGCCTGCGTGTCGAGGAGATGCGAATGAGAGAAGAAGCCAATGGGTCAAGAAAAAAATCCGTCTCAGTGAGAACCAACGAGAACTAGCGAGAACCAGGGAGAACCAGCGGGTGAACAAGCGTCGGTGCATCAGGTCTCATGCGATGCTTCCCGGACGAGGCGCTCCAGCGACCCCTGTGTATAGGGCGTGGGCTGGAGGGAGTGGCAGGGAGTAGCAGGGGGGCGGGGCGGCGTCGGCAGGGGGTCGTGGAGAGGGAGCAGTGCAGATAGTGGTTGTGACCCTGACACACAACCAGCTAACCACACTGCCACATCCACACGCCCGTGATTGTGTGTGTTCACCTACGCGAAGGATAGGTCCATGGTGTTCATTAATGGATTGTCATACATGCAAATTAATTAAGTAAACTACGTACATAGAAATTCAAAATACACACATAATACCGCCAACCTTAGTCATGTGCATGGCTATTTGTTCATACATGATATTCGTTTAAATATGGGTCATTTATAAATAAACATCATTTTAGCTAAAAGCTACATGGAATAGAACGTTACAAAGAACACATTACAGAATTTATTTTCACATATTACACTTTGAAGCCTACATATTTATCAAATACCTTGAATATACATTGATGGGTATCGATATGCGAATGCTTATATATTCATACAAGTCATGATCCAAATATTACTTCTCCATATATACATCAATAAATAAAAAAAATGCTAAATCATCCTATGTAAAATTCTATAAAAATTGTGCCCCATAATTTTCAGTCTTCATCACTTGCAGTCACTCACAGAAACCTCCAAACGCGCGTATAAAACCTACGGTGCATTTGCAGAAACTTCACTGTTGCAGAACGAGCGTGGCTTTTGTGGAATCTCATGCATTCTGAAATTTGCCATTCAATTTGCCATTCATTCTGAAACTTGCCATTCATTCCGAAATTTGAGACACTTAAGCGAGCCTCTTTCTTTCTTTCTTCCTTTCTTTCTTATCATATAAAAGAAATGCCACGCTTAGTCAGTTCGCTTTGTCTGAAGTTTATTATTAAATCCCTCTTGCTCGCTTTCCTCAGCCCGCCCACCCACCGACGAAAGCAAGAACAAAGGAAAATGAGTCGTCATGTCTCAGAAACAAGTATGACGCGCGCGGGACGAGTCTGTCGGGTACATTATCTTTAAGAAGCAAGCAAGCCAGCCCAATCAGAACTAAAATGGATTCAGTATTACGTGTCATTCCTTATGTAAAAAAAACAAAAAACAAACAAAAACTCCAGGACGAGGTATAGTCAACAAAGTCAAAGTCATACACACGAATAACCAAGACACGCAAACAGTATGAAGAACAAAGGCAAGCCAGGGCGATAAAAGGCGACTCAAGATTATGTTAAAAAGCGCCGCCCTCCCTCGGCCGGCGCGCGGCACGGGCGCTCCCCCTAAGTGTGCCAGGTTTCCACCCACGGGAGAGCCACCGGGCTTCTCCCGGGAATACTTACAGGTTATCTTAAGAACACGCACAGGGATTAAGTTAATATATATATAAATATATATATATAGATAGAGAGATAAGTTGATGGATGGATGATATATAGATAGATAGAAAAAGAGAAAGACCTGACATATATATATAATATATATATATATATATATATATATATATATATATATATATATATTTATATATATATAAATATATATATGTATATATGTATATGTATGTATATATACACATACATATATATATATATATGTATATATATATTTATATATATGTATATATATTCTGAACCAGGGCAAAGAAACGTTTGCAACATATATATGGCCTACTACACGTATACAAACGGATATGTATTTATATATCTTATTATAATTTCGTGATGGCAAATATCTCTACAGCAAGTGCAAAAGGTTTAATGTAAGAAGGGTGTAATTTTCCAATAACGTTTCTATTCTCCTACGCACATAAAATAAACAAACAAACAAACTCTGCCCTGGCTGGTAAGAGACAACAGACAAAGTATTTGTGTCAATAAGCTTTGTCTCTTATTCAGTTCGTGAGTCGATTTCCTTTCAAAGCCTATAAACTATATATAAAAAAATCCCTCCGTTGGGCAAAGATCAAAACATATTCCTATCTACAATAAAACTTGCCACAAAACTGAAAGCAAAAAAAACTCGCGACGTTTCGAACTTTCTTAAAAAAAAAGTTCGAAACGTCACGAGTTTTTCCCCCCTTTCAATTTCGTAACACAGTTTTATCATACCTATCATACCCACGTTATTCTGTTTGTTTGTTTTTTATTGTGATTCCTATCCCTATCTCTAATATATCCCCAGACACTTTATATATAGGACATTGAGCTCATCCAGTGAGTCAGTCACCCTGAGGCTCGTGTCCTTCACTTTAAACATCCTTGTCATTGAGGAAACATCACACAGAGATCGAGTTACGAACGTGTTCAGGATATTGTTTCATACAGGTAATACTTGGGGCTAAATCTTACATGATATTGTTGGTTATGTTTTGTTTATGTGACGTCGATTTTGAATGTTGGATGTTGATTAATTGAAGGGGGACATATATTGTGATTTCGAGGATTTTTGTTATTTCTTTATCGTTCGTGATTTTCGATTGATTTTAATCTTTTTAAATTTGTTTATGCGCTTACCCTTTATAAAATCCGAACGAGAAACTAGTTAAGTTTCCCTTGTCATTTAAATCCTGTTGCTTATTGACGTTTTCAAAGCAACACGACAGATAAATCATCGAGTGATTTACAACACATGGCGCCATTAATTAAAGTTGATCCAAAAAAATCATGCACGAGTCCCACCGCCTATTATCAACCCACTCCTCTCCCTCATTCGCATTCTCTTTCTCTCTATTATTCACACTCTCCTCTGTACACCCCCCCCCCCCCAAAAAAAAAAAAAAAAAAAAAAAAAAAAAAAAAAAAAAAAAAAAAAAAAAAAAAAAAAAAAAGGCAATAAAATTATTCCCACACTAACTTTCCCAAACGCACTTTTCGCCTGCGTTCAGCCACTCTCAAGCGTTCTATTTAGGTCTCCGTGGTGCAATGTTGCTCTTAATCAAGAGTCTGTTGGCTCCCCCTCCCCTCCCCTCCCCCCCCCCTTTTGTCTTCGTCCAGAATTATAGTGACGAGGGGAGGGGGAGGGGGAGGGGGGGGGGCAACGCGTTCGTATTTCTAGCCCTGACGACGTTCTTCTGTTTTCATCATGTCCTGTTTTCGGTTTTCTTTGCCTCGAATACTCGACCTAAGGAAGGGACCTGCGTGTAGTGGCCGATATACCCTGTACTTCCCTTTATCAACTTTCATTCGTTTTATCCTTTTCCTAAACTGCATAATTAACCGAAGACTATCGTAATTATCATTACAGATACTCCCATTTCTTTCTGTTTACTCGTCTCTTTTAAAACTGTCTACGTCTCCTTATCTCATTTAAATATCTACGTCTCTGTATCTTATTTAAGTATCTACGTCTCTGTATCTAATTTAAGTATCTACGTCTCTGTATCTAATTTAAGTATCTACGTCTCTGTATCTCCGTATCTCATTCAAGTATCTACGTTTCTGTATCTCCGTATCTCATTTAAATATCTGTCTCCTTATCTCCGTATCTCATTTAAATATCTACGTCTCTGTATCCCATTCAAGTATCTACGTATCTCATTTAAATATCCACGTATCACCCGATATGCGCAGTGATATTTTAATCGACATAGTCTCAGTTCATAATGTTTGTTTGTTTGTTTTACGGCGCGATGTCCTCCTGGTAAAAAGTCTGCTATCTTTATTGCATCTTGTCATTATTACTATTATCATCACCATTATGATTTTATTTTTATCCTTTTCCCATCTTATTTTTAGTTTTTTTCTTTTATGATATAAATATTAAGTTCTTCCATTTTTCTAAAAGTGCCTCCGGGCGATCTCCCACTCTATGCCCTTGTCTTGATCTGCAGAGGAAATGCTTCGGGAGGAAGGCGAAGGAATGAGGACAGGTGACGCACACTTATGCCTGGATTTCTCTGTCTTCTCTCTCTGTCTCTCCATGTCTGCTTCATTCCTTCTCCCTCTCTCTCTATATATATGTTTGCTTCCTTCCTGCTCTCTTTCTCTCCCCTCTCTCTCTCCATGTATACTTCCTTTTCTCTTTCTCTCTATCTCTCTATGTTTGCTTCCTTCCTGCTCTCTTTTTCTCCATGTATACTTTCTTTTCTCTTTCTCTTGCTCTCTATCTCTCTATGTATGCTTCATTCTCTCTGTCTCTGTCTCTGTCTGTCTGTCTCTCTCTCTGCCTCCTCCCTCTTCTGCATGTACAACCCCTTTTCTCACTCTATTTACCTGCCTCCTTCCTTCCTCCTCTCTGTCTATCCCCCTTCCTTTTTAACATGAAAAGCGACCATTCGGATCCGATTTCAAATTTCAAAACCGCGACATTGTTTAGCCTTCACGACTTTTCCTTCTCTCTCTCCAATGCCACGATTCCGATGCCTTGATGCCACAGAAGCGTGTCCCGCGGTGTCCATGCCTTGCCGAAATGTTTATCCGAGAGTAAAAGCACAAGCCGTAACGCCTTACTCCCGCGACCTATTCTTGATAAGCCCGAAATACCCCTGTGGGCACCAGAGTATTTACTATTGCTATATTTATATGGAGAGACAGGGCGCGTTGTCCATGCTCAAATCTTGTCTGTGTTTATATTGTTCTAAGTGGTTATCTCTTTTTTTTATTTGTCAATGTTTTGGTGGTTGTTATCATCATCTTTATCTATCTTTGTGTATCACCTCTTGACAAGTGCAACGCGGGTTTAGTCTGTGGAATCTGTTTCGAGCATTTGAATAAAGATAAGAATTGCAGTCACATGTGTGTGTGTGCGTGTGAGACAACCACTCTTCACGTGCTTCGCCGTTCTCTCTCTCTCTCTCTCTCTCTCTCTCTCTCTCTCTCTCTCTCTCTCTCTCTCTCTCTCTCTCTCTCTCTCTCTCTCTCCTCTCTCTCTCTCTCTCTCTCTCACTCACTCACTCACTCATTCTCTCTCTCTCTCTCTCTCTCTCTCTCTCTCTCTCTGTCCCTCTCCTTCTCTCTATCTGTCCCTCTCTCTCTTTCTCTTTCTCTCTCTCTCTCTCTCATGCAATCAACCTACGATTGAGTGTAATGTAATCTTCCGTTGCGTGTTTCAACGATTCCTATCAATCTAGGAACTGATTTTTGCAACTTTAATGTTCGATGCGAGATGACTGTATCTTGAGAGTGTACCTATCATTCTGGAGCTGTTTACAGAAGCAACATCAATGCATCATCAACATCGATGCAACATCATGCCTTATCTCTGTCATGTGCAACAGCTCGCGATATAACGAGTCTAGGGCAGTTTTCTTATCAACTTCACGAAGCCGCGAGTAACTACTACGTATTGCAGGAGTTACTCTCGCCATGCATTGTTGCAGCTGTTGTTTTGGACACTGAGCTAAAACAACGGAAAGAGAAGTAGTATTCAAGAATATTCAAAAATATTTCCGGATGTACATATTTATATTTACTCTACGCTTGAATGACCGTCAGCCGAGTTCTTTAATTAATTAACGTGTTAGACTTAAGTTAACTTTCACAAACGAAGAGATGAATCCCCCCCACCCCAAAAAAAAAAAGGGGGGGGGGGAGGTTTATGTGTGTGCTTAGTAACGCTCTGATTAATTAAGACGTATCAACTGTGAGGTAACGTGTAATCTATCAGAACCTTTATATTATTCACCGTACTTATTCATCCTCCTCTCTTGTGAATAACTTATAATTCACCGATCAATATATATCACGTGATCTGTGTCCGCCGATTGTAAGAGTGTTCATGAGTTAATTAGATGTTATGTTTTTTAGCTTCATGGTGAGAATGCATGATTAGATTGGATGCAAGTTGATAATCTCGTGTGCGGGTCATGTAGGATTAACTTGCATAGCTTTGACAACGGTGGTGTTATCTCTATGTATTATGTAAGATAAGTAAACATATTTAATCTTTACTCACAGCTTTCATGTTAAAACTCTACCTTGATAGTCAATATTCATATCATTAACACCCCCTAAATTGAAACATGGCGTATTATACCGTAGAGTTTAGCCATCCCATACCCTCGTGAGCAATTGGAGGAGAAAAAAAGTTTATATTTATCAGTCTGTCAGTATATCAGGTTCAAACTATTCGTAAATTTAAGTACCTCTGAATGCAACCTGAGCAATAAACAAATATATTGTACTTTATCCTATATTCTGTTCATAATCTTTATAAAAGTGACTTTCATCAACCCACTTATTCCTTTAACAAATTTATCCACTCTCAATAATCAAAGTATTTGCAGAATCATCTCAAATTCTGCGTTCTCAACCTCTTCTTCTTATCATCTGCCATTAATCCACTACCGTAATCATTTGCAAAAGAAATAAAACGTTCTAGAAATGTTGCTTCTGATCAACACTTCTTCACGCTTTTACACAAGTGAAGTCTGAACAACAACTGTTTCTAATTCCAAATACCATTTACATTTCAGGTTAGTCTGTGACTCATAGAAGTGTGTCTCCGTGTGGGGGAAGGCGAGGGGGCTAGAGAGAGAGGGGGGGGGGGAAGAGAGAAAGAGAGAGTAAGAGTGAGAGAGTGAGATAGATAGATAAAGTAAGAGTGAGAGAGAGAAGAGAGAGTAAGAGTGGGAGAGAGAAGAGAGAGAAGAGAGAAGAGAGAGGAGAGCGAAGAGAAGAGAAGAGAAGAGAGAGAGAGAGAGAGAGAGAGAGAGAGAGAGAGAGAGAGAGAGAGAGAGAGAGAGAGAGAGAGAGAGAGAGAGAGAGAGAGAGAGAGAGAGAGAGAGAGAGAGAGAGAGAGTAAGAGTGAGAGAAAGAGAGAGAGTAAGAGTAAGAAAGAGAGAGATAGTGAAAAAGTGAGAGGAGAGGAAAAAAAGAGAGAAAGGGTGATATAGACAGGTAGATAGACAGATAGACAGAGAAAGAAAGATATAGAGAGTGTGTATATAAGTATGTATATTTGCGATCCACCATCAGGAGCAATATCAGTGAGCACCAGTCAATCGCACAGCCGTATCTTAATCAATGAAACAACAAGGATAATCACGCTTTTATTGTCGGTACAAGACCACCTCATACAGCGTATATCAAACTCATCCTTTACAGCCACATATCTACATATACATATCTCCCCACATGCTGTCTGGAGCATATGTATCTTGGGCCAATCAGGCGGAGAACAGCACGTGGGTGGAGAGAAATAAATTTGGTCCATTAAGAATAAAACTAACAGCGTAGGTGTATTTATACATTCTTAGCTCTACCTACAGGTGCGCTCGTCCCAAACATCTGTCTGTACATACACATGTGCTGACATATACAGTCTTCTATCTAAAACCTGTAAATTGCATAATCATCAATGGAGGAACACATCAAAAGAAACTGACAGGTAAACATGCTCACGTACACGTACACGTACACGTACACACACGCGCACACACACATTTTTTACCCCACAAAGCTACGTCTACAAGACATTAATACCAAAATGCACTTTACATCAATGAAAAAAAACAACAACACAACATCAATACAAAATAGAAAAAAACTATATATATATACATATATATATATATATATATATATATATATATATATATATATATATATATCGAGACAACATTAACACATGCTAAAATCTCTCGTTTTCCTCTTGGTATCATTACTCATCTAATTACAAATGCAACATTGAACATCAATAACATCATTCCTCTAATAAACTGAAAATTCAAAATCGGACATAAGGTACATCTCCTAAACACATGTGTATGACTAATCAAAGAGTAATAAATTCACAACATAAATTTCAAAATATATTGAACATTGACAGAAAACTGAAAAAAATGAACAGAATAGTAGATACAGAAACAAACAGACAGATAGATAGATAGATAGAAACAGATAACTAGACGGATAGAAGTCGATACATAGACAGACAGATAGAAATGGATAGATAAACAGATAGATAGATAGACTGATAGAAATAGACAAATAGACAGACAGACAGACAGACAGACTTAGAGAGTAGAAAAAAGGAAAAAAGAAAAAAAAATACAGGCATGGCAAGAGTTTCGACATTGCGAAAAACGAAAAAAAAAAAAAAAAAAAAAAAAAAAAGTTGGAAACCACAGAATAGTAGAATGCCCAGCAGGGAGCAGCAGTAGAATGATAGTGGGCAGCCAGCAGTGAACAGCAGCAGCAGTAACAGCAGTAACAGCAGCAGCAGCAGCTATGGTCCGAGCTAGGATGACATACCAGACAATGCATTTACAGATTCACAAGGGGGAAACCACATGTAAACGCACTTCTGGTACGCAACCGTGCTGGACGACCCGACACGGTGGTCTCCCCCTTTGAGGCCGAGGCCGCCCACGAAAGACGCAGCCGCAGCCGCAGCCGCAGCCGCACGCACCGTGGCCGCTAAAAAAAGGGCTTTCCCGCGGTTGAGGATATTTGGGTGTGTGTGATTTTTTTTCTTTTTTTTTCTTTTCTCTCTCTCTCCGCTGGCCGCTTGGCATAACCCACGTGGGGATGGGGTGGTGGAAGGGGTGGAAGGGGGGTGGAAGGGGTGGTGGAAGGGGGGTGGAAGGGGTGGTGGAAGGGAGGTGGAGGGAGGGTACAGGGGACGGGGACGGCTCGGGGAGGAGGAGGAGGAGGAGGAGGAGGAGGAGGGGGAGGCGGCAAGCACTCGCGCTCCCTCGGTTCGGTCTTGCAACTTGCAACTTTTCCTCGACGTCTAAACACACTCCGTCCACAGGTTGAGAATTAATGAAAACCCGTAAATGAATGAATAAATAAAGAGATAACTACTAAGTGGACGTTTAAACAAGTGATACATCCTTCGTTTTCTTTGCTTTCCAATTCTAGGGGTAACACTAACAAATCGCACTTCGATCGCTTGGCTGTCTCAATCTTCCCTTCCCTCTCTTTTTCTCTCCTTTTTTTACGCCAACAATTAAAAAAACAAAAACAAAACGAAACTTCCTATCTCCCTTCCTCTCACAGCCCGTAAATCCTCTCGGGTCGTGCGGGGGGGTAGGGGAGGAGGGAGAGGGGGGAGGAAGTCGTTACGGCGGGACGACCAGATAGGCGCGCGCGGGAAAGGAAAGTCGTGCTCTCTCGGCCGGCCCTCGCGACACTCTCTCCCCCACTCCGTCGCCACCACACGCGAGGCTCACTACGACCACGTCACGACCACGTCACGCCCCTTTCCTCACACTGGATCATCCCCAAATATATATACGTACATACATACATAAAAGCATACATACACAATCAGTAATGCATGTAAAAGCACTCACGAATAAGGGGACTTACACACACACACACACACACACACACATACACACACACACACACACACACTTACACACAGACAATCACAAAGTGTCGTCACGTAGTCACCGCTGACAGGCAAACACCCACCCACCCACCCACCCACCCACCCATCCACCCACACTCACTCAATCAATCAATCGAACGAGACATTCGATTATAAGGAAGTCGGAGAGCAAGACCCCCGGTGCGTGAGCGGCAGACAGGCGGTCACTCTGGCCGAGAAGACCTGCAGGTGCAAGCATGCAGGTCAGGCGCGCATGACAGCGAGGTCTTCACTCTTTTGTATATTCTCTCCTATCCTCCCTCTCTCTCTCTTTCTCTTTCTCTTTCTCTTTCTCTTTCTCTCTCTCTCTCTCTCTCTCTTAACGGCGCAATAAAGTCCGATCTGCGGGAGGAGGGGGGAGGAGGGGGAGGGGGGGAGGTGCAGGAACTTGGGTCGCTTGGGCTGCTTAGAAGAGGTATTTCTGCGGTCGTGTGACTCACCTTGCCGACCCCAGTGTGACGCGCCTGTCCTACACATCTGTTCCCACTAAACGCACACACTGACACACATTCGCTCACTCACACACACACACACACACACACACACACACACACACAGAAACGCACATGCACGCAAACACCCTCACGCAACTAAAAAACTAAAGCATGCTTCCCGGGGTTCAAGGCCGCCGTAGCTCTCCGTGAAAAGTCAACGGAACTGTTGCAAGAGGCGTGGGTTCGATGGCTTCATTCCGCGCCCGTGAACACCTGCGCCCTGACCGAGTGGGGGCACGCCCTTGCTCTGTCTGACACCGCCCACGCGACACTGGCGATCAGAAATACTTCCAAAGCCCTTACGCGGACTACGTCGATGGTCCTTGGCTTTCACTTCGAAGTGTCACAAGAATATTCGCAGAAGAGGCCTAAGGACTGGTTGTTGTTTTTTTTCCATCACACCGCGAGCGAAGAAATGAACTCGTCGGGTGTGTCATTCAACATCGCACAAGAAACGATATTCCTCGTCCTTTTCGAGACGCCGCACAGTAACCAAATCAAAGGCGTCAAACAGCAGGCCTGGCCGCCCGCCCGACCTCTTTCCTTCCGCTTCTTCCCGGCAACAAAACTTCCTCGCGGGTCTTGCTGTCTCTTCCTCCCGGAGCGGCGAGCGGCCGTCGGCGACCTTACAAGGTCTGTTCCCCGCGGAGGTCGTGGAGGCAATAGACGAGACCCGCGTGTTCCCAGGGTTTTATGTCGGACTGGACTACCTCGTCAGGTGGGTTTGCGGGACGGAGCCTCGGTGAGCACCGTGAGAGAACCTCCGCGTCTGTCTGTGTATGTCTACCACACCGTCTCAAGTTGACGGTACAGGTCTGACCGCAGTCACGTCACCTCACCTACTGCTCACCCCCTCCCCTCCTTCTCCCCCTTCCCCTCCCCTCCCACCCTCCTCTTCCTCTTATCCTTTATCCTCCGTCGTTCGGATATCAAGAGGAGGACTTCCCGATAAGCCTCGGAACACGCCCGGAGCACGCCCGCCACTCCTCCGACAGAGTCCCCTGCCGCTAGGGTGGGTCGCCAAGGAAGAGATTTCGACAGGGTCTTCGCGACGCCGAGGGAAAGGTAGGTGGAAGGGGCGAACCCGCAGAGGAATGCTGTTGGCTGTGGCGGGACAGTTCCCACGAAGGCGCTGAGGGAAGGGGGGGGTTTGTGGGGGGAAGGGGGAGAGGGGGGCGAGAACGGGCAGGGTGGAGGGAGGTGCCGACGTCCCTTGCTCTCTCTACCTCCTCCCCTGACGCCCTCCTCCTTCTCCTCCCTGTCTTCGGCCTCAGCTCGAGTGTCAACAGGTAATTCCAGGGCGATTGGGAGCGGAGGGAGGGGGGGCGGGCGCCTGGAAAGGGAGTCGGCGCCGCCAGGTGAGGGCCGACCAGTGGGAGCCAAAGGAGCCAGAGGGCCACGAGGGGACATGCACCTTACGAAATGCTCCTCTTCCCCCCTCCCCATCCCCTCCAGCCCCCATCCCTTCACGACACCCGAAGTTAGGAAATCGCAGGGAGCAAACGCCCCGCCATTCGGGCTTCCGCCAATCGCTCTCCGAAGTGTGAACCAGATGGAACGACTGTCCCGCCAGCTATGTCGAAGACGTAACCTTCGCCGAGACAAAAAGAAAAGATTCCTGGCGAGGTGAAGGTGTACTACTGCATTCTCTCTCTCTCTCTCTCTCTCTCTCTGCCTCTGCTATCAACCTCATTTTTTATTTTTTTCTGCTTTCGTTCACTCACATACTTACTCACTCACTCACCCACTCACTCACTCACTCTCTCTCTCCCTCGAGACCGACACCGGTGGCCGGGAGGGGCGGGGAACACCGTGCCAAGACTGCTATGCGACACACGTCCTCACACCTGCTGCAGTTGCATGGGACAAGACACTCTACTCCGCCCGCTGCCGCCCCTCGCCCTCCGCCCGCTGCCGCCCCTCGCTCGCCCTCAGCCCATCTCAGCTAAGGAGGGAGGGAGTGCCCGCTTTAGACCTTGAGTACGTCGCGTTTAGAGAATAAAAAAGAATTTAGAAAAATGGAGGAAAATGCAGAAAACCACTAAAGGAATGCCAGATTCAAAAAGGGGTTTAAAAGTCGATTCTTTACAAAAGCAAGATAACGGGGGGGAAGGGGAGATGAAGACCCAAGAGTTTCTACAAAAGGGTCAGAGTGAAGGGGAGAGCGAAAGAGAGAGAGAGAGAGAGAGAGAGAGAGAGAGAGAGAGAGAGAGAGAGAGAGAGAGAGAGAGAGAGAGAGAGAGAGAGAGAGAGAGAGAGGCAGATAGATAGATAGATAGATAGATAGATAAACAGAGAGGTAGATAGATAGATAGATAGATAGATAGATAGATAGAGAGGATTGTGGGGAGGGGGGGGGGGCAGAGGGGCGTGGGAGGAGACAGTAGGCATGTTCTCCAGGCAACAACCGAAGCGTCCCAATGTCCATTGCCAAAGGCCGTATTTTTAAATAGTGGACGCTGAAGTGCTCTGGCTGGTGTTTACATGCCCGGGCGGGACACCCACGGGGGCGGTGCCACAGGGGCGGTGCCACGCGGCGACAGGGCGACCAAAAGCAATGTTCCTCGACGAAGGGCGGCCGCGGACGCCTCCATATGGGGTGGGCCGATAGGTGGGCGCCTACGGTAAGTCCCGTCCGGCGGCACGGCGAAAGGATTGACGAGAGGCAAGGTCATGCATGGTGATCTTTTGTTGCCATACATTGCCATACAACACCAAGCATTCCGCGGTGCACTCCCCCACTTCCCCCACCCCCTACCCCCCCTAAAGTTTCACCATGATCATTACATTGCATAAATTGCAGATACGGACGTTTTGCAACATCCTACCGAGAGAACAACACATACTTGAAGTGATTATTCTTGTCAGGGATGCGCTTAATCCCAGCTATGCAAGACTCGCTCACGAGGCTTACACAAGCGGAAACGCGAACACGCACACGTGTATACACACACACACACACACACACACACAAACACACACACACACACAGCAGCAGCACGTATACACACACACGCATACTCTTTATCATTTTTCTTTCAAGGCAATGTTAAAGAAAACGAGGCGAGGGAGGGGGTGAGGAAGAGGAATAGGAATAGGAAGAGGAAGAAGAGGAGGAGGAGGAGGAAGAGGAAGAGGAAGAAGAGGAGGAGGAGGAGGGGGAGGAGGAAGTGGAGGAGGTGGAGGAGAAGGTGGAGGGAGGAGGAAGAGAAGGAGAAGAGGGGGAGGAGGAGGAGGAGGAGGAGGAGGAGGTAGAGGAGAACGAAGAGGTGGAGGAGAAGGAGGATGAGGATGAAGATGAGAAGAAGTAAGAGGAGAATAAGAAAAAAGGAGAGAAAAGAAGAAAGAAGAAGAGAAAGAAAAGAGAAGCAAAGAAGAAGGAGAGGCGCTAAGGAGACCCGCCGCGCAAGGTCCCACAGCGGGCGTGAGGAGCGGTCCTGTGGCCATGGGCGTGCGGGCGCGTGAAACTCTCGATTATGAGAGCACAAGGACTTAAAATATGAAAAATGAGAAAACGAACAAACATGCGAGCATATGTATATAGATAGATAAAATCAGTAGTCTGTGGGCGTGCGACTGAGATATGAAGCGGCTGCAGGCGGGTGAGGGATGGGCGTGGGCGTGTGAGGGGAATGTGTAGGCGTGGGGAGTGAGGGGAATGTGTTGGGCGTGGGGTGTGAGGGGAATGCGTGGGCGTGGGTGAGGGCACGGTGTGTGAGAGGAACGTGTGGGCGTGGTGGGTGAGGGGAATGTGTGGCTGTGGGCGTGACAGGTGAGGCTGGGTGGGCGTAGGCGGAGATGGGACAAAGCAAGAGGCGTCACTGGCAACAAAACCCACTCCCCCCTCCCTCCCTCCATCCCCTCGACGTCATCTTCCTCCCTAGAACCAGCCCCCCACCCACCCCACCCCCCACACACACACCCTTCCGTCCTCGAAACGAGAGTCCTACCTACGATGGAAAAAGTGGGAGAGAGAGAAAAGGAGAGAGAGGGAGAGGGAGAGGGAGAGGGAGAGGGAGAGGGAGAGGGAGAGGGAGAGGGAGAGGGAGAGAGAGAGAGAGAGAGAGAGAGAGAGAGAGAGAGAGAGAGAGAGAGAGAGAGAGAGAGAGAGAGAGAGAGAGAAAGAGAGAGAGAGAGAGAGAGAGAGAGAGAGAGAGAGAGAGAGAGAGAGAGAGAGAGAGAGAGAGAGAGAGAGAGAGAGAGAGGGAGAGAGAGAAGAGAAGAGAGAAAAGGAGGAAGAGAGAGGTAGAAAATAAAGAGAGGCAAGAACCCGAACCATCCCCAATCTCTCTTCCTCCCTCCTTCTCTTCCCCCCTCCCCCCCCACCCTCTCTTCGCCCCCTCGCCCCCCCGATTCCCGAGGAAGATCTCGAAGTGGGGAACACGTCATCGCAGAGGTTGGGGCACGGCGAGGCGAGGCAGGTGGTGCGTGACTCAGACGCTCTGCCACCTTTGCAATGCCCCCCCCCCCACCCCCCCACTCCTCCCCTTCTCTCTCTCTCTCTCTCTCTCTCTCTCTCTCTCTCTCTCTCTCTCTCTCTCAACCCTCCCCTTCTCTTAATCTTGTCCTCCTTCTCTCTCTCTCTCTCTCTTTCTCTCTCTCTCAACCCTCCCCTTCTCTTAATCCTGTCCTCCTTCTCTCTCTCTCTCTCTCTCTCTCTCTCTGTCTCTCTCTCTCTCTCTCTCTCTCTCTCTCTCTCTCTCTCTCTCTCTCTCTCTCTCTCTCTCTCTCTCTCTCTCTCTCTCTCTCTCACTTCCCTTTAGAGGAGGGAGCCGCTTGCACACCCATGCCTTGGGTCGGCTCGCAGCTCGGCGCTCAAACAACATGCTGGTATCACTGTCAGAACAGGTTAAAAGGGGGGCAAGGAGGGAGGGTGTAAGGGGGAGGAAGAAGATGGAGAGAGAAAGGGAGGGAAGAAGGGAGGGAAGAAGGGAAGGAAGTAGGGAAGGGAGGAAAGGAAGTCGGGGAGGGAGGGAGGGAGGGGGATAAGACAGACGGAGGGAGAGAGGGAGAGGAAGAGGGTTAGACAGAGAGAGAGAACGCGAGAGCGAGAGTGAGTGAGTGAGTGAGTGAGAGAGAGAGAGAGAGAGAGAGAGAGAGAGAGAGAGAGAGAGAGAGAGAGAGAGAGAGAGAGAGAGAGAGAGAGAGAGAGAGAGAGAGAGAGAGAGAGAGAGAGAGGGAGGGGGTGGAGGGGGGAGGTCAACCAAAGCAAGAGAGAGAAAGACAGTCGTTGGCTCGAGAGGCCGTACAAGCGCCCCGCACTGACACTGTCTCCCTGTCGCCTCCCTGCTTCCTTTTCCCACTTTTCACTTTTGCACACTTGTTCACGCACTTTCTATCGTACAGACAAACAGACAAACAAATAAACAAACAAACACACACACAAACACACACACACACGCATACATACACTGAAAACGCAACAAGTGCCCCTTCACGAGCGCGGGCGTACGGGCGTGCGGGCGTGCGGCGGCCACCACCGATACGTCGAGCACACACCTCCATCCCCCCCAGGCGTCGCCCCGCGGGAATCCCACGGGAATCCCACGGGGGTCCCGAGCACCGGCACGAGCCCAGAGAACCTACGAGAAGGACTGGCTCTCTCTCGTGGCACTCGTGGGTGTGCAGGGCGGGAGTGCCAGGGCGGGAGTGCCAGGGCGGCCAGAATGTGAATCACGTGGTGGTTTGCAGGGCGGGTGCCAAGTGCCAACTGGGACACGAATGTTGACAGCCCTCCCCGCCCCTGCCAACGCCTGACCCCTTGTCCCCTCCCCCCCCCCCCCCCGCCGCGGCTGCTGACACCGCTGACACCCCCCCACTCCCCCCCCTACTCCCCCTTGGTCCTTGGTGTCAGCAGTCTTTCTCTTTTTTCGCTTTTCCGGGAAGGAATGGGGAGGAAAGAAGAGAGATGGAGATGGGTGGATAAAGGGAGGGAAGGATAAAGGGAGGGAAGGACAGAGGGTGAGAGGGAGAATTATATACAAGAGCTAGGGAAAGAGGATAGATAGATAGATAGATAGATAGATAGATAGATAGAAAGAGAGAAGTAAGTCCTAACATAAAAACAAAAAGACAAAATGGAGGAGGAAGAAACGGACAAAAAAAGAAAGACAATTCAGAAACAGAGGAAGAGGAGTAGGCGAAGAAGAAGGCGGCGAAGAAGGAGAAGAAGGAGAAGGAAAAGAAGGAGAAGGAGTGAAGCAAAGGACGAAGTGGATAGGGTAGGAGAGGATAGGAGGAGGGAGGGTAGGTGGGGGGGGGGGGGGTTAGGTTAGGTTAGGAGAGGAGTTTCTCGAGGCAGGTCACACGGGGTCAGGTGTCACTTTGGGAACTCTGCGGCGGTGGTTCCCTCGGCAGCCAGTTCGCCGCGACCGCACCCCCCTCCCCCTCCCCTTCCCCCCTACCCACTCACCCACCTCAAGAGCCCGCAGTGGCAGAGGGAGTGAGCGCGGGCGGGTCTCTCGATAGACAATAAATAATAATAAAAAAGGGGGTAGCGATATTGAAAAAATAAACATAATACGATAACGAATTTAAAAAATTAAATAAAACTAAATTAGACCATTAAAACACGTACTACCAAAAAACCATCTTCCTTATACATACTTATACACATGATTACTGAAGATACAGGTAAGAAAAACATGGCATGGCAACAGAGTACCATACACGTCAAAATTCCACCGATAAACACATCAATAATAAAACTGAATCTTAATACCAATGGCCATAATTGCCATGATGACACGCCACGGCGATCCACATTTTTATATCAATTAATAAAAAAAAAACACGATAAAAAAAATAATATCAATCATCATCAACAGCGAGTGTCATAATTATTATCTAATATATATAATAAGTGATAATGATAATGATTATGATAATAATAATAATAATAATAACAAACTAGCGAATGAATAACGATGATTAAACAAGTTGAAGAGAAAAAAAAGTTGAAAATATCATCATCAAAATCAATAGATAATAAAAAGAATACGAATAAAAAAATAATAATGATAATAAAAAAAAAATTATATAAATAAAATAACCCCTCACCTCCCCCCAAAAAAACAGAAACAACAAAACAAACAAACACCCCTAAATTGATTATCGAAAAAAAAGAAAAGAAAAAAAGAAAGAACTATATTGAGTGTCGAAGAAGCTCAGACGGGTTCCACGGGTGACAAGTTCCGCCTGGGAAACACGAGGCCATTAATTCATCGTTCCCCTCACGCAACGAGAGAGACAAGAGGAAATGGTGATGAAGAGGAGGATAATAATTATAATAATGATAATAATGATAATAGTGATAATAGTAATAGTAATGATGATAATAATGGTGAGAGAAGTTATGATCGTAATAATACCTTTGGATGTTAATAAAAAAGGAGAGAAAGAGAGAGGGAGTGAGAGGGAGGGAGGGAAGGGAAGGGAGAATGAAAGAAAGAGAGAAAAAAAAATGCTAGTACGAGAGTGAAAGAGAGAAAAAAATAAAACAGAGAGAAAAAAAGAAAGAAAAAGAAAGGGAAAGAGAAAGAGAGAGAAAAAGCAATATGACCTTGAGGATAAGTCCAGCAATGCCGCCCCCCTCCCCTCTCTCCCCCACCCCCACCTGACAGTGACCTTGCCTCCGTCCCGTCACGCGAGGGCACAGGAGGTCCATTAACGTCGAGGCAAGAAGTATCGACTCCGTGACCCCTCCCCATCCCTCCTCTCCCCTCCCCTCCCCTCCAGTCCCCACCAACTCCCTCCCTTCTCCCTCCCACCTACTCTCTCCCTCCCATCTCCCTCCCACCTACTTTCTCCCTCCCTTCCCCTCCCTCCCCACCTACTCTCTCCCTCCCTTCTCCCCTTACCCATCCACTCCCTCCCTCCCTCCCCACCCACTCCATCCCTTCTCCCTCCCCCTCCCCCTCCCCCTTCCCCTGAGTAGTTCGGTATTCAATTTGTATTTTTTTTATCGTCCCTTCCTCTGTACGTTAACCTATTTATATACTCAATTATCTATCTATCAATTCTTCCTTCTATTTCCCCAGGTGTCTATCAGTCCACCTAGTTGCATACCACACTTACCAAGCCAATCAATCAACTAGGCTATTTATATAATTTTTTTTCAGCCTTCCTATCAAATCAGGTTATTTCTACTCTTCTATTAATAACTTTAAGTTTCTAAGTCATCTATTTTTTCCCCCGTATTCCGTTAAATAAGAAAAGAATTCTAATACATGCATGCATGCATGCACGCACGCACGCACGCACGTACACACTGCAAGCCACGACTACCAATGCTTGCACTGCATCGACGGATATGCACGAGCGTAAACAAGAACGTTGAGCAAGCGGGGGGATGGGGGGGTATAGGGTGGGGATGGGAGGGGAGAGAAGGGGGAGGGGGAAGGGGGAAGGGGGAGGGGGTCTCTGGCATCACGCCCAATAACTCGCATTGCTCGAATCACGCCCTCACGCCCGCCCTCTTTCGCCCTCGCATTTGCCTGCCCGCATACCCACAACCGTTCTGGCTCTCTCTCTCTCTCTCTCTCTCTCTCTCTCTCTCTCTCTCTCTTCCCTCCCTTCTTTCTTTCTTTCTCGAAAAAAGTCCTCTACAAGCAAAAGGCATCCCAAGGTAAATTCCCGGCCGAGGTGCCGAGTGCCCTCAGAGGTAATCCTTATCTGAACAATGCCTACATTTTTG
>BOPN01002196.1:67500-70000 GCA_017312705.2 Penaeus japonicus
CACATACACACACTCTTGTTCTTGTTCTTGTTCTTTTTAAAGAACAAGTAGAACATCCACCTAAGAAGTCCTATACAGAAAAAAATTAGGCCTAAGCAGATGACCCGAAGAAGAAGAAGAAGAAGGAGACTGTACTTGTATCTCTTCCTTCTTTCCTTCCTTCCTTCCTTCTTTCCATTCTTCGATTCTTCCTTCCTTCCTTTCTTCCTTCGACCGTCGCGCGTCCTCGGGCATCGATGGTATCGGTACAGAGACCACTGAGATACCACCAGCTGTGTTCACACTTCGGAAACCATGTGAACTCAGGATGGTTCTCGTGGTACCTGACCAAGAGAAGGGGGGGAGGGGGGAGGAGGAGGAGGAGGAGGAGGAGGAGGAGGAGGAGGAGGAGGAGGAGGAGGAGGGAGGAGGAGGAGGAGGAGGAGGAGGAGGAGGGAGGAGGGAGGAGGATGAACGCTGGGATGTTGGTTCTTGTTGTTCGTGGAAGGATGTTGTTATTTTTCTTGTTCTTGGACGATTTGTTCTTGTTCTTATCCTTGTTCTTGTGCTGCTGTTCATACTTCTTTGTGGTACCTTCTTGAACTCTGTGTGTGAATGGCAACCGCTTTGTGTGAATGAGAGTAAGTGTACGTGAGTGAGTAAGTGTACATGAGTAAGTGTACATGAGTGAGTGAGTGTACGTGAGTGAGTGTACGTGAGTGAGTGAGTGTAAGTGATTGAGTGACTGAAAGTGACTGAGTGAGTAAGAGTAAGTGAGCGTGAGTGAGTGAGTGTGAATATGCACACTGAGCTAACCCGATGTTGTGTTTCCTGCATCTGTGTATATGAGTATGTATGTGTACAGATGAGTGCGTGCGCTGAACCAAGCCACGCAGATGTATGAAGCCTGCGTGAGACCCTGTGAAACCTCGAGATAATGAGCAAACAATGGACTGCACATTCGAGGCAATCCGACGGCGTTTTGCAATCTCCTCATCCTTTTCCTTCTTTGCAATCGGTGGCGTCAGCAACATACACACACACACACAAACAAACACAACACAGTTTCCTAACTCTGTACCGTTGCGGTTTCGGCTACCACACAATAAACAAAACCAAACAACCAAACAACCAACCAACCAAGCTACCTTACTCGACCTCGACACGGAAAAAAAACAAACAAACAACAATACACGTCTACAACCTACAAAGAACCCCCTGAACCTCTAAACCCCCCTTCCCTCTCTAACCCCCAACCCCCAACCCTCCCCCCTCCCTCCCCCTACCCCCGTACCCTCCTCCCCCATCCATCCCCCCTCCCCTCCCCCATCCCCCCCTCCAGCCGGGTACTCACAATCTGCCGGACGTCTCGATCAGACCGTCGTCCCCCTCGATGCGATAGATCTTGCCGTACATCACGTAATCGAAGGGATCCGCCCGCGACGGTCCGGTCTCCAGCGGGTTGTAGTCGGGTCCGTCGGTCGGGTAGCCGTCTTCTCGCAGCGTCGTGGCCAGCACCAGCCGGAACTTGTCACCTGGCAACACGTAAGCAAGGGTGGTTGCAATCAATGGGGGTGGGGGAAGGAAGGGTGGGTGGGTAATGCTTGTGTGGACTGTGGGGGTTGTGTGGAGTGTGTGGGTTGTGTGTGGGTTTTGTGTGTGTGTGTGTGTGTGTGTGTGTGTGTGTGTGTGTGTGTGTGTGTGTGTGTGTGTGTGTGTGTGTGTGTGTGTGTGTGTGTGTGTGTGTGTGTGCTTTACTTCATAAAATAACAGTCATAAAATAAAACATAGGAATCCTCCTAGTATGTCATTTTTATGGCTTCGTGGATATATATCACAATTTAATTTAATATCACAAAAAATATTTAAAAAACAACAACAATAAAACCGCAAATAGTACACCAACAATCACATCACACATAAACAAATAAACAAACACACAACTACCGCAACGCAACATGAAACAACATAGCACAAGATATAACAAGAGAGAGGCAGTGGGGGAGGAGGAGGAGGAGGAGGAGGAGGAGGAGGAGGAGGAACAGGAGGAGGAGGAGGAGGAAGAAGAGGAAGAGGAGGAAGTAGAAGAGGAGGAAGAGGACGAGGTAGAAGGAGAAGAAGAAGAAGAAGAAGAAGAAGAAGAAGAAGAAGAAGAGGAAGAAAAGGAGGTAGAAGAAGAAGAGGAGGAGGAGGAGAGAGAGAGCCAAGGCGTAAATAACCGAGCATTCAATGACCTTCTCGCTAACTGACGGACACACACGGCACAGCTGATGCGTCAAGCCAAACCCACTGCGTTACGAGGTACTGGAAATCTATCACATGTTGTTATTGATCACCGAGGCGAGTTTATGAAGGTGGGTCACCTGCTACTCCTCCTCTTCCTCTTCCTCCTCCTCCTCCTTTTCCTCCTCTTTCTCTTCTTCCTTTTCCTCCTTGCCTCCCTCACTCTTCGGAAATATTGCCTAAATACACCGTCAGATGTTTGAAGCACGTATGAGGAAACACAGGCGTATAAAGATAA
>BOPN01002196.1:85000-97500 GCA_017312705.2 Penaeus japonicus
TGTTGACAATACTAATACTCATTTCATCGCTATTCATGTCACGGACTGAATCACCAAGTTACTAACATGCTTAAAAACAAACAAACAAATAAGATGTATATATATTTATTTATACATCTGTGAGTTTTATAAAGTATTGAATCATGTGTCACACATTTTTTTTTTATCTTTTTAATATCAAGCGGAAAATTTAATCATCAACAAATCATAAAATGTGTTGACATGACTTTTAATCTCGAATGGAAGTTGAAATGAAAAAAAAAGTGACATGGATACAAATGACAAACAATTCCTGTCATGACGTGAGGGAGAGGGAGAGGGAGAGGGAGAGGGAGAGGGAGAAGGAAAGGAAGAAGGAGGGGGAGGGGAAATAAGGAGGGAGTGAGGGATATAGGAAAGGGAAGAAGGGAAGAGGGAAAGAGGGGAAGGGGGGAAGGGGGGAGGGAGGGAGGGAGGGCTAGAGGGGAAAAAAGGAAGAGAGGAAGATAGGAATAGAGGGATGGGGATGGATGGATGGATGGATGGATAAAAATACATAAATATTTAAATAGATGCAAGGAAAGAGAGAGAGAGAGAGAGAGAGAGAGAGAGAGAGTGAGAGAGAGGATGAAAAAAGACACAAGAAGAGAGAAGAGAGGAGACCTCAATATCAAACTACATAAACAAACAAACAAACAAACAAACACACAAATACATAAAGAGAGCGTTTTATGAGTGACATTTGCCTGAGTCTCCCTCTAACCCCTCACCTGTGTTCGGAGCTCGACCCTGCCTGTGGCTTTCCTCTCTCTTCTTTTCCTCTCTCCCTTTCCCCTCTCTCCTTTCCTCTCTTCTTTTCCCCTTTCCCTTTCCTCTCTCTCATTTTCCTCTCCCTTTCCTCTCTTCTTTTCCTCTCTCCCTTTCCCCTTTCCTTTTCCTCTCTCCCTTTCCTCTCTTCTTTTCCTCTCTCCCTTTCCCCTTTCCTTTTCCTCTCTTTCCTCTCCCTTTCCTCTCTTCTTTTCCTCTCTCCCTTTCCCCTTTCCTTTTCCTCTCTCCCTTTCCTCTCTTCTTTTCCTCTCTCCCTTTCCCCTTTCCTTTTCCTCTCTCCCTTTCCTCTCTTCTTTTCCTCTCTCCCTTTCCCCTTTCCTTTTCCTCTCTCCCTTTCCTCTATTCCAGCCTCATAATACCCTCTGTACTCTCCTATTCTCTCTTGTTTTTCTTTATTCTTTTTTCTTCTCTTTTATCCCTCTATCTTTATTTTTCTTTCTTTCTTTCTGTCTTTCTTTCTTTCCCTCTTTATTTTTTCCTTCTGCTTTCCTTCTCTTTCTCTCTTTGTCTCTTCACCTTTTCCTTCAATCTCTCTCTCTCTCTTTCACTCTCACTCTCACTCTCACTCTCTCTCTCTCTCTCTCTCTCTCTCTCTCTCTCCCCATCTCGTTAACAGCGTGACGTCATTTCCATCGCCATGAAAGTTCAGGTACAAATTCCAATGACGATTCCCCTCCCTCCTCACCAAGCTCTTACCCCCACCATCCACCCTCCCCTTCCAACTCTCAGGCAATCACCACGTGTATTGTTCGGACCGATGTTGACTGCTATTGTGTTGTTGTTTTTTGTTTTGTTTACTTGTTTACTTGGTTGTGGGTACGAATATAGAGGACGTCATCCTATTGTTTTGTTTTCTTTGCTTTTTATGTATCCTTTTTCTTTCGCTCTTCCTCCCACATTATTTTTATTTTCATTTTGTAATTATCTCTCTCTTTCTCTTTCTTTGTGTCTCTGTCTGTCTCTCTCTCTCTCTCTCTCTCTCTCTCTCTCTCTCTCTCTCTCTCTCTCTCTCTCTCTCTCTCTATCTCTCTCTCCCTATCTCTTTCTCTCCCTCTCCCTCTCTCCCTCATAATAATACGTAAGCCAGTCGTACATCAACATCATGCAAGAAAGACGGACGAAGGTAAGAAAAGGCGCAATGCAATATGCTGCCTCTCCGTCAACACAACCACTGCTTACCGGTACATGCAAACTTGAGCAAGAGAAATGGGGTTGTGCGGAGGTGTGTGTGGGGGGGGGGGGGGGGGGGGGGGGGGGGTGCAGGCTCAACCTCTGACTTGCCACTTTAACGAATCTGGACAACTTTAAGAGAGAGAGAGAGAGAGAGAGAGAGAGAGAGAGAGAGAGAGAGAGAGAGAGAGAGAGAGAGAGAGGAGGGGGAGGGAGATAGAGGGAGGAGAGGGAGGGGAAGTAGAGAGAGGAGGGGGAGGGGAGGTAGAGAGAGGAGGGGGAGGGGAGGTAGAGAGAGGAGGGGGAGGGGAGGTAGAGAGAGGAGAGGGAGGGGAGGTAGAGATTGGAGGGGGAGGTAGAGAGGTAGAAGGAGGGGGAAAGGGAAGGAGAGCGAGAGAGAGAGAGAGAGAGAGAGAGAGAGAGAGAGAGAGAGAGAGAGAGAGAGAGAGAGAGAGAGAGAGAGAGAGAGAGAGAGAGAGAGAGAGAGAGAGAGAGAGAGAGAGAGAGAGAGAGAGAGAGAGAGAGAGAGAGAGAGAGAGAGATAAATCAGCGCCCATGTTAAATGATATTAAACTTTTAATTAACAGGTGTTGGGTACTTGATTTACCATAAATACTTAAAAATAAAGACTACAAATGTGGATAAAAGTAATAAATCAATAACCAAACTAATACTTCCATAGATAATATATACAAAAATAACTTGAAATGTTAATCTACACTGGTATCTTATCCCATAAATTAAGACAAAAATAAATTATATTTTTTCACTAGTTAATTACCATGTCCCTTCACTGGTTCAGACATGCATCTGCTTGGGGAAAGAAATTAAGAGAGAGAGAGAGAGAGAGAGAGAGAGAGAGAGAGAGAGAGAGAGAGAGAGAGAGAGAGAGAGAGAGAGAGAGAGAGAGAGAGAGAGAGAGAGAGAGAGAGAGAGAGAGAGAGAGAGAGAGAGAGAGAGAGAGAGAGAGAGAGAGAGAGAGAGAGAGAGAGAGAGAGAGAGAGAGAGAGAGAGAGAGAGAGAGAGAGAGAAAGAGAAGAGAGAAGAGAGAGAGAAGAGAGAGAGAAAAGAGAAAGAAAGAGAGAGAAAGAGAGAGAAAGAGAGAGAAAGAGAGAGACAGAGAAAGAGAGAACAAAACTTTCAACCACTACCTCCTCCCATGTTATTCCCCCTTGTCTGACTCACCACACCAAGGGAACAGAGTCCAAGCATCACCTAGAGAACAAAGTCGAACCGTTACCTTGTCGACTTCTCGCACCCTAACACGCATCCCACCCGCAAACCAATCAACCACATCTGTATGGTGTTTTGTGGTTGCGGATTGTGGTTGTGGTTGTGCCTTCGTTTGTGTTGGGGAAAGACAAGTGTGTGTGCGTACATGTTTTCAGATACTTACACACACATACTTACACACACATATATATACTAACACACACACACACAGATACACACACACATATTCCAGATCTCGTTACGCGATAACCGGCTCAAGTAGTTGTTTTATAATGTTTAAAGAAAGATGAAAAAATAATATATGTACGAATATATATTTATACATACATACATATATGTGTGTGTGTGTGTGTGTGTGTGTGTGTGTGTGTGTGTGTGTGTGTGTGTGTGTGTGTGTGTGTGTGTGTGTGTATTCATATGTGTGCATGTCGCGTGCGCGTTTATGCACTTTCAAGCATGCAAGCAAGCATGCGTGGATACGCCCGACCACACCGGTGCGCATGTGCCTCGGCAGTTATCCGTGTATGTGTACCTGTGTGTAACAGACACCCTTCCAATGACAACAGACGACAACAGCGACTCGCGACACCGAAGACGCACACTCACTTAGCCCGAGGGTGGCATCCCCCCCGAGGGTGGCACCCCCCCCTCCCCCGAGCGTCGCGGCGCATGAATGACTAGCGCCGCGGGCCCCATCGA
Organism: Penaeus japonicus; assembly: GCA_017312705.2. Taxonomy (NCBI): domain Eukaryota; kingdom Metazoa; phylum Arthropoda; class Malacostraca; order Decapoda; family Penaeidae; genus Penaeus; species Penaeus japonicus. The sequence goes on from BOPN01002196.1 coordinate 88,910, forward strand.
GCGGAGAGCCACCACGACCACAGGTGCGCGCCGATAAAGAACGACCTCGTTGCAATCGGCAGGTGAGCAACACGCCGGTGGGGAGGGGGAGGGGGAGGGGGGTAGGGGGGAGTTTAAATGCCCGGGCTCAGGCGTGGTGATGTGCGGGCAGAGATTGAATTCCTGTGCACGTGTGTTTAATAGGCTGAGGGGGAGGGGGAGGGAGGGAGAGGGAGGAAGGGGAGGAGAGAGGGAGGGGGAGGAGGAGGAGGAGGGGAGGAGGGGAGGAGGAGGTTGAGGAAGAGGAGGAGGGGGAGGAGGGGCGGAGTGAGGGTAGGAAGGAGGGAGGGAAGGAGGGAGGAGGAGGAGGAGGAAGGAGGGAAGAAGGGAGGGAAGGAGGGTGGGAGTGATGGAAGGAAGGGAGGAAGGAAGGAAGGAAGGAAGGAAGGAGGGAAGGAGGGTGGGAGGAGAGTCCCCTCCACCCCCCCCTTTACGACTGTGACAAGACGCCATCATGCTTCCCCCAGCCCGGACTTTGCCAAATGCAACTGAATTAGTGAATAATTCTGATTTCTATCACGAGATGCATTCCGTCAGAGCAGGAGGGCCGCCACTGTCTCTTTGGCCTTTCTTCTTCTTCTTCTTCTTCTCTTCCTTTTTCTTCGTCTTCTTTTTTTCTTTTGTTTTCTTCTTCATCATCATCTTCGTCTTTTCCTTTTTTCCCTTTTTCTTCGTCTTCTTTTTTTCTTCATCATCATCATCATCACTTTCTCTTCCTTTTTTCCTTCGTCTTTTTTTCTTCGTCATCTTCATCATCATCATCTTCTTCTCTTCCTTTTTTTTCCCTCTTCTTCGTCATCATCATAATCTTCGTCTTTTCCTTTTTCATTTTTCTTCTCTTTTTTTTCTTTTCTTTTCTTCCTCTTCCTCTTCCTCTTCCTCTTCCTCTTCCTCTTCTTCTTCAGATGACAGGAAGAGGCGTGACCTCACTTGCTCGCCGCTTCAGGGATTCAGTGTGTTGTTTGAGAGAAAGTCAGGGAGAGTGAATAGTAATAGGGGGAGGGGGGAGGGGGAGGGGGAGGGGGAGGGGGAGAGGGAGAGGAGGAGGAGGAGGAGGAGGAGAAGAAGGAAGGGTAATATATAATAATGATGATAATAATAATAATAATAAAAATAAAGATAATAATAATCATCATCAGTATAATAATAACAATAATGACTGTAAGAGGAGGAAGAGGAAAAGCAAGAGAAAGAAGAAGAAAAAGAAGAGGAAAAGCAAGAGGAAGAAGAGAAAGAAGAAGAAGACGAAGAAGAAGAAGAAGAAGAAAAGGAGTAAGATGAATAAGAAGAAGAGGAAGAAAAGAGGAAGAAGAGAAAGAAGAAGAAAAGGAATAAGAGGAATAATAAGAAGAGGAAGAAGAGGAGGAAGAAGAACAAAAGGAAAAGGAAGAAAAGGAAGAAGAGGAGGAGGAGGGACAGGGGGGGGGGGGGGGGAGCACAGATGTGGCCGGCGACACATCTGGCCACTAATTATGGAGTCAAGTGTAACAGTGGAGGTATGTCACGTTCTGTTACCCTTTTGGACGAGTCTATCAGGACGCCATCACGCCAAGGGGGGGGGGGGGGGTTGTGTTTGGCTTTTGTCCCGACGAATAATAACAATCATCAACGTAATCAAAGGGAATGGGTATGATGATGATGATGATGATGATAACGATGATGGTGATAGTAATGATGATGACGATAATAGTAATAATAACAATGACAGTGATAACAAAATATAACAACAATAATAATGATCATAAAAAATAAAAGCAATAATGATAATGATGATGATGATGATGATGATGGTGGTGGTGATGATGCTGATAATAGCAACCACATGAAAAAGATAAACAAAATCAAAGTTAGTCCATTGGTCTCGATGCCAACAAGGCACTACCAAGCTTTAAGCACAAGCTCTCACCATCACAGCATCACTAACTGATCGCCCGCCTCCACTCCCCCCACTACACCTCCCCACCTCCTTTTCCATCTCCCCCCTCTCCTCCCCCTACCCCTACCTCTCCTCCCCTCCTCCTCCTCTCCTCCTCCTCCCCCACCCCTCCTCCTCCTCCTCATAAACAAACAAACAAACAAAAAAGAAACATTACGAAACATCCACTACCTCCACCTCCACCGCACCCTACCCTCCACCTCCACTACTACCCACAGCTGACGTCACAGTGCCACCTCCTCCTCGTCCTCCACCCCCCACCCCTCCACCCTCCACCCCCCCACCCCTCCTCCCCCACCCCTCCACCCCCGTCACTCAACTTCACCCCTCCACCCCCCCCCTGACCGACCCACCCCCGTCACTCAACTTCCGCTCCTCCGTACCGTACCGTACCGTACCGTACCGTACCTGCGCTGCTCCGGGGTCACGCGCGGAGGTCACGGATCAATCCTGCATCCCGGGGGCGCACTGCGGAGACGGGGGGGGGGGGGGGGGACCGCGGATTCGCTCGCTCTTGTAGCCACCAGCTGGTCCTCGCTTTGTAATGGCAGGGGGTCTTTTTGTCGTAGGTGTGGGTGTTTTTGTTTGTTTTTTTGTTTTTTGTGTGTTTGGTTGTTTGTTTGTGTGTGTGTATGTAGACAGATAGACAGAAAGAGAAAGAGAAAGAGAGGACAACAAGAGAAAGAGAGGACAACAAGAGAAAGAGAGAGAGAGAGATGAATAGAAATAGAGATAGAGATAGATAGATAGACAGATAGATAGAGACGAATAGAGATAGAAAGAGAGGCAAAGAGAGGCAAAGAGAGAGAGAGAGAGAGAGAGAGAGAGAGAGAGAGAGAGAGAGAGAGAGAGAGAGAGAGAGAGAGAGAGAGAGAGAGAGAGAGAGAGAGAGAGGGAGAGAGAGAAAGAGAGATAAATCCATCCCAAAGGAGCGTCCAGCTGTCGGAAAAATCTCCTCCGGCACGGCCATGCGCAACAAACAGCTGATCCAATTCCTCACGCTCAGCTGATTCCTCAAAACAACCTCTGACACGCTTCTCGCTCGCGTTCATCACATGACGATTCCTCAATAATAGGGAAAAGGAAAGAAGAAAATAAATAGAGAAATAGAAAGAGAGAGAGAAAAAAAACACAAAGAGTAATAAACGAAAGAAAGAAAGAAAGATAAATGAGAAAGAGAAAAACAAGGAGAACAAGAAGAGAGAGAGAAAGAAAGAAGCAATAAAAGTGTTCCCTCACACGATTCTTGTCAAGTCTATCATCCTCTGTCATGCACAGTTCCTCTTTGTCATGCAGGAAGTGGGAAAAGCATGGGGCTCCATGCGTATGAGACAGAGAAAGGAAGCAGAGGAAGAAAAAGAGGAGAGAGAGGGGAGGAGGAGGAGGAGAGGGAGGGAGAGAAGATAAGAGAAGAGAGAAGGAGGAGGAAAAGGAGGAGAGGAAGGAAGGAGGAGGAGCAGCTAGAGGAAGAAAAGAGGAGGAGGAGGAGGAGGAGGGGGAGGAGGAGGAGGAGAGGGGTGAAGAGGAGGAGGAGGAGGAGGAGAGGGGTGAGGAGGAGGAGGAGGAGGAGAGGGGGAGGAGGAGGAGGGAGGAGGAGGAGGAGGAGGAGGAGGAGGAGGAGGAGGAGGAGGAGGAGGAGGAGGAGGAGAAGAAGGAGGAGAAGAAGGAGGGGAAGGAGGAGAGGGCGTGATGATGAGGAGGAGAGGGGTGGTGGTGATGATGATGATGATGATGATGATGACGATGAGGGGGAGGAGAGGAAGACGAGGAAAGGGGGGTGATGAGAAGGAGAGGAAAAGGAGGAGAAGGGTGAGGGGATGAGTGGGGTAAAGAGAGAGGGAGTGAGGAGGAGGAAGAGAACGAGAAGGAGGAGGAGAAGAAGAGGAGGAAAGGGGTGAGGAGGAGGAGGAGGAGGAGAGGAACCCCAAATGGGATATATAAGCGCACCGCCACACAAATTTCGCAACTATTTTTGCGCCCGGGCCAAGTGACGGCATTCGGTTGCAAAAGGGTTTAATATATGGGGTCATTAATTCGCGTTTCTTTATCAACGCCATGCACGACACGACTGGTCATGCACTCTGGGGAAACGCCTCCTCCACAAGGCGCATGATCATGACCCCGCTCCTCATGACCCCCCCACCCCCCCGGGAGGTGTGGGGGGCGGAGGAGGGGGGAGGGTTGTCATGAACAGATCCCGAGGATTTATGCTTTGAGAGGGAAAATGCGAACCACTTTCTCCGTCTCTCTCTCTCTCTCTCTCTCTCTCTCTCTCTCTCTCTCTCTCTCTCTTTCTCTCTCTCATGTATGTCTGTGTACTATGATTAACATCGATAGATAAATAGATAGATAACCGGTATACGATCTACATACATAGACAGACAGGCAGACAGGCAGGCAGGCAAGGCAGAGACAGACAGACACACACACACAATCACACACACGCCCCCCCCCCCCCCCCCCCCTACACACACGACCCCCACCCCATCAAAACAAATAAAACAAAAAAACAAAAAAACAATCTGCTGTTCACCAAGCCACAGACACCGCTGAACAAAGGCAACTCGCTCGGTGAACAATGGAACACTCCTCCCCTTGTACACCGAGCGACTAACGGATTACCTGCCTCTCTCTCCCTCTCTCACCTGTGTTCACCTGCCTCTCTCTCCCTCTCTCACCTGTGTTCACCTGCCTCTCTCTCCCTCTCTCACCTGTGTTCACCTGCCTCTCTCTCCCTCTCTCACCTGTGTTCACCTGCCTCTCTCTCCCTCTCTCACCTGTGTTCACCTGCCTCTCTCTCCCTCTCTCACCTGTGTTCACCTGCCTCTCTCTCCCTCTCTCACCTGTGTTCACCTGCCTCTCTCTCCCTCTCTCACCTGTGTTCACCTGCCTCTCTCTCCCTCTCTCACCTGTGTTCACCTGCCTCTCTCTCCCTCTCTCACCTGTGTTCACCTGCCTCTCTCTCCCTCTCTCACCTGTGTTCACCTGCCTCTCTCTCCCTCTCTCACCTGTGTTCACCTGCCTCTCTCTCCCTCTCTCACCTGTGTTCACCTGCCTCTCTCTCCCTCTCTCACCTGTGTTCACCTGCCTCTCTCTCCCTCTCTCACCTGTGTTCACCTGCCTCTCTCTCCCTCTCTCACCTGTGTTTACCTGCCTCTCTCTCCCTCTCTCACCTGTGTTTACCTGCCTCTCTCTCCCTCTCTCACCTGTGTTCACCTGCCTCTCTCTCCCTCTCTCACCTGTGTTTATCTGCCTCTCTCTCCCTCTCTCACCTGTGTTTACCTGCCTCTCTCTCCCTCTCTCACCTGTGTTTACTTGCCTCTCTCTCCCTCTCTCACCTGTGTTTACCTGCCTCTCTCTCCCTCTCTCACCTGTGTTTACTTGCCTCTCTCTCCCTCTCTCACCTGTGTTTACCTGCCTCTCTCTCCCTCTCTCACCTGTGTTTACCTGCCTCTCTCTCCCTCTCTCACCTGTGTTTACTTGCCTCTCTCTCCCTCTCTCACCTGTGTTCACCTGCCTCTCTCTCCCTCTCTCACCTGTGTTCACCTGCCTCTCTCTCCCTCTCTCACCTGTGTTCGTCTGCCTCTCTCCCTCTCCCCCTCTAACCTGCGTCTCTCCCTCTCTCACCTGTTTTCACCTGCCTCTCTCCCCGTCTCTTACCTCCCACCCTCCCTCCCTCTCTCACCTGTGTTCACCTGTACTCACCTCCTCCTGTAACCCACCTCTCCCCGTCTCTACCCTGCCTACCTCCCTCCCTCCCTCCCTCGAGGGAGCTAGAGGAGTTGTGTTTGCTTGTCTCTCTCTCTCCCTCTCTCACCTGTGTTTACTTGCCTCTCTCTCCCTCTCTCACCTGTGTTTACTTGTCTCTCTCTCCCTCTCTCACTTGTGTTTGCTTGTCTCTCTCTCTCCCTCTCTCACCTGTGTTTACTTGCCTCTCTCTCCCTCTCTCACCTGTGTTTACTTGCCTCTCTCTCTCCCTCTCTCACCTGTGTTTACTTGCCTCTCTCTCCCTCTCCCACCTGTGTTACCTGCCTCTCTCTCCCTCTCTCACCTGTGTTTACCTGCCTCTCTCTCCCTCTCTCACCTGTGTTTACCTGCCTCTCTCTCCCTCTCTCACCTGTGTTTACTTGCCTCTCTCTCCCTCTCTCACCTGTGTTTGCTTGTCTCTCTCTCTCCCTCTCTCACCTGTGTTTACTTGTCTCTCTCTCTCCCTCTCTCACCTGTGTTTACCTGCCTCTCTCTCTCCCTCTCTCACCTGTGTTTACCTGCCTCTCTCTCCCTCTCTCACCTGTGTTTACCTGCCTCTCTCTCCCTCTCTCACCTGTGTTTACCTGCCTCTCTCTCCCTCTCTCACCTGTGTTTACCTGCCTCTCTCTCCCTCTCTCACCTGTGTTGGTCTGCCTCTCTCTCCCTCTCTCACCTGTGTTTACCTGCCTCTCTCTCCCTCTCTCACCTGTGTTTACTTGTCTCTCTCTCCCTCTCTCACCTGTGTTTACCTGCCTCTCTCTCTCCCTCTCTCACCTGTGTTTACTTGTCTCTCTCTCCCTCTCTCACTTGTGTTTACCTGCCTCTCTCTTCCTCTCTCACCTGTGTTTACCTGCCTCTCTCTTCCTCTCTCACCTGTGTTTACTTGCCTCTCTCTCCCTCTCTCACCTGTGTTCGTCTGCCTCTCTCCCTCTCCCCCTCTAACCTGCGTCTCTCCATCTCTCAGCTGTGTTCACCTCCTTCTTTCCCTCTGTAACCTGCCTCCCTCCCTCTCTTACCTGTGTTCACCTGTCCTCACATCCTCTTGTAACCCACCTCTCCCCGTCTCTACCCTGCCTACCTCCCTCCCTCCCTCCCTCTCTCACCTGCGTTTACTTGCCTCTCTCTCCCTCTCTCACCTGTGTCTATCTGCCTCTCTCCTCTCACCTGTGTTCGTCTGCCTCTCTCCCTCTCTCACCTGCGTTCACCTGTCCTCACCTCCCCCTCTCTAACCTCCCTCCCTCTCTCATCCGTGTTCACCTGTCCTCACCTCCCCTTCTCTAACCTCCCTCCCTCTCTCACACGTGTTCACCTGTCCTCACCTCCCCCTTTCTAACCTCCCTCCCTCTCTCACCCGTGTTCACCTGTCCTCACCTCCCCCTTCTCCTCACCTGTGTTCACCTGCCTCTCTCCCCGTCTCTTACCTCCCACCCTCCCTCCCTCTCTCACCTGTGTTCACCTGTCCTCACCTCCCCGTCTCTCACCTGCCTCCCTCCCTCTCTCACCCGTGTTCACCTGTCCTCACCTCCCCCTTCTCCTCACCTGTGTTCACCTGTCCTCACCTCCCCCTTCTCCTCACCCGTGTTCACCTGTCCTCACCCCCCCCCTTGGCTACCTGCAGGTCGCGCACGTAGTAAGCAAAGAGCTGGGCCACGAGGAAGAGGATGACGTCACCATGGAGGTCCTTATATGGCCTTGTCTTGGACCTATGCCGAGGCTTACATGGCCTCACGCGAACACATGCACGCTCATGTGTGCACGGACACGTAAGATCGCAAATGCAGAGGAGCGATCGCACATACATGCGCATATACGTACAAACGTATACACATAAACACAAACAGACACACAAAATGATAATTTCATATATGTAAATAAATAAAATACACAGAAACAAATGCATACACAAAGAAACTAATGCCCCCCCCCAAAAAAAAAAAAAAAAAAAATCATAAAAAAACACACATACATATATACATACACTTACAAAAACACACACACACACAGAGCCAAAATCTTACACATCAGAAACAAACTACAGAAATCCCCACACATACAATCAAATGTCATCCAAAATACATACCACTAACGCACACACGAACACACACACACACACATAAATTCAGAGCACACCTGTAGGACATCTGTAGGTCACACACACACACACACACACACACACATTTGCTACGTCGCTCTTGCACCAGTGGTTCAAAGTCAACAACCTTTTATGACTCAGTTTTACTTGGAATTCACTCGGACTTAAAATTTTCAATCAACAACAACATTTATGCAAAAGTATTTGCAATAATTATAATTCTATGTTAACTTTATCTATTTGTGTCTGCGTCTATTTGTATTCATGTGAACACACTCACTCTATATACGTAAACATACACGCTAACACACACATACAAATATATATATATATATATATATATATATATATATATATATATATATATAATATACATATATGTACATATATATATGCATATATATATGTATGTATGTGTATGTATGCATATGTATGTATATATACATATTTATATATATATACATATATATCTTTTGATGTCTCCTCTTACCCCCTCCCCCCTCGCTCTCTTCAGATTTCTTCTACCATTTCCTTTCGTCTATGCCCTTATCGTCCATACGAGGAATAAAAACAAAGACGCAAACTCAAGTAAACATATACAAAAAAGACACACAAAATCAAGAAGACAAAAAGACTAAAAACGAATAAAACTTTCCTTAATCTACCCTTATCAACTCTCAATCTAAGAAAGAAAAATAAAATCCACAACAATCTATCACCAAAAAAGACCCAAAATTCACCATAAATCTACTCACAACCTCCCCCTCCCCCCCCCCA
>BOPN01002196.1:100000-102500 GCA_017312705.2 Penaeus japonicus
CCCCTCCCCCATCCTCCACCCCTATCTCCCACCCCCTTCCTCTCTCATTTCCACGTCCATCATAACAGTGGCGGGGAAGGGAAGGGGATAAGAGAGGAAGGGGGGGGGGGAGAGGATGGGGGGAAAGAGAGGATGGGGGGAAAGAGAGGAAGGAGGAAGAGAGAGAGGGGGAAAGAGAGGAAGGCGGAAAAATAGGAAGTGGGAAGAGAGGGAGGGGGATAAGAGAGGAAGGGGGAAAGAGAGAGGAAGGGGGTAAGAGAGGAGGAGGTAAGAGAGGGAGAGGGAAAGAGAGGGAGGGGGAAACAGAGGAAGGAGGGGAAGAGAGGAAGGGGGATGAGGGGATAGAGTGACGGGGGGTAAGAAAAGAAGGAAATAATATACAATTTGCACAGTCAAATGAAGGGTGTTTACATGTCACATAAAGACATGTGCACAAGTAAAATCAAGGGTGTGTACATGTCAATTGAAACAGGATATACACGTCAAAAAGCGAGTTTGCTTCCATGAAGTAGGATGTACAATCTGTAAGTGAAGGGCGCTTATTCGCTGAGTGATAGGAGGGAGTGCACGTAAAGCGAAGTATGTGTACGTGTCAAATGTAACAGGATGAACACGCTAGATGAAGTGCGGTGTACAGGTCAGCAAATAGGAGATGGGGCCACCTGGTGTGACCCTTGTTGTGCTTACACACTCCTTACACTCCTACGGGTGTAAGCAAATCCTCTCGCAACAGAACGAGGGCACTGCACGCACTCGCACGCACGCACACACGCACTCGCACTCGCACTCGCACACGCACACACACATACACGCACGCACACGGACATGCACACGCACACAGAGTCACGGCGTGTTTTTTTATTTTATTTTATTATTATCATTTCTTTTTAACACTCAGCATTTTCATCTTGGATCTTGTCAGGGTCAGGCTGTTCCTCTTCTTCCGCCTCTGTTTCTTCTTCTTCTTCTTCTTCTTCCTTCCCTTTTGTCTTTACCTCCTTCCCCCTTCTCCTTCATCTCCTTCTCCTTCCCCTTCTTATCCTCCCCCCACTTACTCCTCCTTCCTCTCTTTCCCCTTCTCCTCCTCCTTCCCTTACCTTCCTTCTCTTTCGCCTCATTCCCCACCCCCTCTCTCCGTTTTCTTTATAATCATAATTTTCATAATTTCCCACACCTTCTCCTTCTCGTCGCCTCCGCATTCTTATTATGACAATTATCACCTTCATGATTATCTATCCTTTATTACAGTTATCGCCATTCCCTTCCCCATCTCTTTGGTTTTTAATTCCTTTTTTTTTATCCCCTTTTCTCCCGTTTCGTACTTTGCTTGTATTCCGGACAAGGACCTGCCTGGTGCGGTTTTGAGATACGGAGCCGTGCTGGTAAGACTTGAAATCATGTGGTAAGATCTTCCGTGTTTAGACTTTGAGGTTCGTTCTCTCTCTCTCTCTCTCTCTCTCTCTCTCTCTCTCTCTCTCTCTCTCTACATATATCTTGCTCCACCTTTCCATCTTTCTTTATTTCTTTTTATACCTTCCCTGCCTTTTACCCCTCTCTCTTCATTTCCCCCGTCCATCCGTCCCTTCCTCCCTCCTTCCCCCTTCCCTTCTCTCTATCATCATTCCCTTCCTTCCCCTTCCCCTCTCTCTATCTTCATTCCCCCCTCCCCCTTCCCCTCTCTCTACTTTCATTCCCCCCTCCCCCTTCCCCTCTCTCTACCTTCATTCCCCCCTCACCCTTCCCCTCTCTCTATCTTCATTCCCTCCCTCCCTCCCCACCCTGTCTCTTTATTAAAGCCTCTCGTGTGACGGCAAATCGTAACATGTCATTCTTCTATCGCACAAACATCCTCCTCCTCGTCCTCCCCCCTCCTCTCCTCTCCCTCCCTCTCCCCTCCTCCTCCATCCCCTCTCCCTCCCCTCCCCTGCTCCTCCACCCCCTCCCCCATCCCCTCCTCCTTCCCCTCTCCATCCCCTCTTCCAACCCTCCCCTATCCCCTCCCCTCCTCCTCCACCCCCCCCCAAACGCACCATCATCTACCCTCACGCCTTTGCCTTAAAAGGTTATATAATTGGGGGGTCAAGCAACTCTACCAAGGTTGCGGGGGGGGGGGGGGTGAGCGGAGGGGAGAGGGGGGGGAGAGGGAGAAAATAAATGGAATACGTGAGATAAAGAGGGTGAGAGGAATGGGGAGAGACAGTGAGAGAGAGGGGGAGAGAGAGAAAGAGAATGAGAGAGAGGGGGGGAGGAGAGATAGGAATAGATAGAGAGAGATAGAGATAGAGATAGACAGAGTAAGAAAAAGATAAAAAATAGAAAGAGAGAGAGAGAAAGATAAAAGGCAAAGAAACAGCAAAACGGGTGAAAAACAACAACAAACAAACAAACACAAAAGTTAATCCCCAAAAAGCCAGTGACGGAAAATAAAGAGGAATGCAAACAAGAAAAAAGAGACAGAAATGTCGGATAAAAGGAGGAGGACAAAGAGGTAGAGGAGGAG
>BOPN01002196.1:117500-122500 GCA_017312705.2 Penaeus japonicus
ACATAAGAGAAAACAAACGAGAAAATAACCATAAGGAGAAGAAAAGAAAATGAGTAAAGAAACAGAGAGAGAGAGAAAAAAAGGCAAAATAAGAAGCTGGAAGAGGTGGTGGGTGGGTGGGAGTTATAAATGGGTGTTCAAGGGGGGAGGGGGAGGGGGGGGGGGGGGGGTGAAAGACCACCGCCTATTATCACGTAATTTTCCATAATTTATTTCCGAAACAAACAGACCATAACTTGGATTTAAAATGAGCTCAGACTTACTTATTTACGGCAAAAGATATTACGAGAGTGAGAGAAAGAGGGGAAGTGTGTGTGTGTGTGTGTGAGTGTGTGTATGTATGTGTGTGTGTGTGTGTGTGTGTGTGTGTGTGTGTGTGTGTGTGTGTGTGTGTGTGTGTGTAAGAAAGAGAGAGAGAGAGAGAGAGAGAAAGGGGGGTAAAAAAACAGAAGAAAGGTAGGTTAGAATTGGGATAGGAGAGATCAGGACAGGATAGTATTTATTAGGATAGGAAAGGACAGGACATGACAGGATGGGAGAGGAATGGTCAGACAAACCTAAATTCGGTTAGGTTAAAGCAGCTATGACACGTTGTGGACATGTCGTAGCGTTAGCGCCAAATGTTAAAGCTACGGTATGTGGTGTCATAAGGTCAAAACTTTCTCAAACTCTGAGGTGCCCTAAGCTTAGGCAGCTCCACAAGGGAACGTGGCGAAAGAAAAGAAAATTTGAAGAAAGCAAAGTTAAAAGAGGGAAAAAAAAGACGCCAGCACACTCGCGCAGAATTTCTTTTGTAGTCGTGTGATCATGCTCATGCAAATGCCAAGAGTGCACGTGTCCCGAGTGGAGGGGAAGGGGGGGAAGGGGGGAAGGGGGGGAGGGAGGGAAGGGGGGAGAAGGGGGAGAAGAGGCTGAGTGGGAGATATGGGAAGGTGGAGAGAGAGGAAGGAGGAAGGTAAGGAGAGGAGAGAGGGAGGAGGAAAAGAGGCTGAGTGGGAGATATGGGAAGGTGGAGAGAGAAGAAGAAGGAAGGTAAGGAGAAGAGAGGGGAGAAGAGGGAAGAGGAAGAAGGAGAGTGGGAGATAGGGAAAGGTGGAGAGAGAAGAAGGAGGAAGGAGAGAGGGATGAGGAAGAGAAAGACTGGGAGATGGGGAGAGGAGGAGAGAGAAGAGGGAGGAAGGTAAGGAGAGTAGAAAGGGATATGGAAAGAAGGAGAGGATAGAGGGATAGGTGGGGATAGGGAGGAAGAGTGAGAGATAGAGATAGAGATGGTAGTGAAAGAGAAGAGAGAAGAGAGGAGAGAGGAGAGAGAGAGAGGGAAGGAAAACAGAACGGAAGGGAATGGGGGAAGAGAAATGGAGGAGACAAAATGAGGAAGAGGGGCGGCTTCCCACTCCCCATACCCACGCCTTTCGCCCACGTGCAAGGGCAGGGACACTGGCAGGGGGTATTTTGGAGTTCGCTACAAGACGGATGAGGAAAAAGGAGAGAGAGAGAGAGAGAGAGAGAGAGAGAGAGAGAGAGAGAGAGAGAGAGAGAGAGAGAGAGAGAGATGATGATGGATGTAGAAGGAGGACAACTATGGGTGGGGGAGGAAGGGAATGGAAGTGGAAGGGGAAGGGGAAGGGAGGGAGAGGGAGGGGAGGACTGGAGAAAGGGTGGAAGGGGAAGGGATAAGGAGAGAGAACGGGATGGGTGAGAGAGAGAGAGAGAGAGAGAGAGAGAAAGAGAGAGAGAGAGAACAGAGAGAGAGAGAAAAAAAAAAACAGATAGATAAAGAAACAAAGCACAAATATCCAAACCTGCCAACCCCAGTGTTCAGTCCATCTCTCCCTCTCCACTTGTCCTGCGTCCCTCATCCACCAAACCTTCACCAGCTGAACTGACCGACACCCAACCCAAAATTCACATTCGATCTAACACTTCCCTCCCCCTTTCCCTCATGACGAACTGCAATACCGAGTCTCGCTGCCCCCTTCCCCCTCCCCTTCCCCCTCCCCCTACCAACTACTCTCCCCACACACCCACACACCCCTCCCCACGCCCCGCCCTCTCCCCCTACTAACTACCCTCCCCATACACTCCTCTCCCCTCCTCCTACCAACTACTCTCCCCACACACCCCTCCTCATGCTCTCTGCCCTCCCCCTACCAAATACTCTCCCCACCTCCCCCTCCCCCCCTCACCGTGCTCCCACCCACACTCCCCACGCCCCGCCCTCTCCCCACACACACCCTATCACCCCTTCTCCCCTCCGCACGCCCACTCCTCTCCGTACGCCCAATTGGGATGAAAAAAAAGAAGTAAATAATAAGGGTGAAGTCTCGTTAAGCCAACCGTATTAATTTTAATGAATATCGCAGGTGGGCGGGTGGGCCGGAGGGGGGGGGGTATGGAAACAGCTGTGATGGGGGAAAGGGGAGGGAAGGGGCGGTATGGAGGGAGGAAGGGGAGGAAGGAAGAGGATAGAGGGGGGAGAAGAGTGAAACGCAGAGGGAAGGAAGGAAGGAAGGAGGGTGTATGGTGGGTGGGGGAAGGAGGGAGGGAGGGAGGGAGGGAGGGAGGGAGAGGTAATCATTAAGAATATTAAGAATAGCAACAGTAAAGGCATTGCAATAATAATAATAATATCAATTGCAATAATAACATAAAACAACAACAACAATAACAATAACAGCATTAATAACAGTAACACTAACAATAATACGATTCCTACTACTGATAATAATAATACCACAAGACGAAGAAAAACAAACAAACAAACAAACAAACCCAACAAAACTAAACAACAACAACAGGAACAAAAACAGGTAAATGCCAACAATAATAACGCTACCTTTATCTCTCAACAGACACTAATAAGCCCACCTCATTCCCTCATTAACAAGAACTATCATCGAGGAACGGATATTATGAGAGTCATAATTGAAGTCCAACTTTGATCGAGGCGGAGATAAGAAACATGTCGCGATACTTTTTAAGCGAAGAAGAAGAAGAAGAAGAAGAAGAAGAAGAAGAAGAAAAAGAAGAAGAAGAAAAAGAAGAAGAAGAAAAAGAAGAAGAAGAGGAAAAATGGAAAAAAAAGAAAAAGACGAAGAAGAAGAAAAAGAAGAAGAGGAAAAATGGGAAAAAGAAAAAGACGTAGAAGGAGAAAACGAAAAAGAAAAAAAAGGAGAAGAAGAAGAGGGGGAATGATAATGATAATCATAATGATGATGATGATGATGATAATAATAATAATAATAATAATAATAATAATAAAAAGAATAAAAAGAATATGAAAAATCTGAGTAAGCAGAAGATGAAAAAGATGAAGGGGACGAAGAAAATGAACTAGAGGAAAAAGAAGAGGAAGAAAAACGAGAAAAGAAAAATCAGAATAAGCGTAAGAAGAAGACAAGAAGAAGAAGAAGAAGAAGAAGAAAAAGAAGAAGCAGATTTTTAGCGTCTGGTAGATGGTTCTTTGTTCGTGCTTTAATGCGTGTTGTATTTATAAAAAGAAAAGAAGACGAAGAAAAGGATTGAGAAAGTACATCATGCAAAGCGTAAAAGTTAACAACACCCGTTTCCATTAGATCGAAAAAAGGGGCACGTATACAGAACCATTATCATCTTTCATATCTTCAAAGAAAAAAAAAACTCTATTACTAATTCCCATCTCGTTTGAGCGAGCAACATATAAACGCTGTAATTTAGTAGCATTCTCGATACACAAATTACAAACGTTATGACCAGCAATAAAAAGACTTTCAAATGAATAGTGGGTAATTATATTGTACACTTAGTGAATAAATTGCCTGTCTGTATTTTTTCCGAATATTCAATTTCAAAACATTCACGGTGCATATCCAGATAACTAGATATACAGAATATATCACTTTTTTCATTAAATTCTTGCTATAAAAAGTCGACACATCATCTAGATTCTAAAGACCTCTTTCCCTAAATTGTTCCAGTTGCTGGAGTCACACACACACACACACACACACACACACACACACACACACACACACACACTTACATACACACGATTTTCTTAGTCTTAATCAAATCACAAATCATAAAAAAACGAGTCATCACACTTTTTCTCACCGCAATACACTGAACCTTTATCAAAATATAATCATATAATCTTGAAACGAAACATAACAACCATGTTTGAAAAACTGGAGGTCGAGGAGGCTTTTGTATTCTTACAAAGTTTTTTTTTTGCAACAAAAGCAAAGCCTTGTAGGTTATTGCAGATCATTGGTTTATCAATAACCTTATCATTAGAATAAGGGTACTTGTTCTGGTGATATTTCTTTTTCTTTCTGTTTTCGATTTTGATCTTTGGTGACGTAACGAGAAGCGGCTTTGAGAAGTATTGAAATCCATATTTTTTCTCTCTCAAGCTCATTCATTTACAAATACCTCCAAAATTCTTCTCCGTTCTTACAAGGTTTTTTTCCTTATCTTAACGCAAAATTTAAATATAAGAATATGCATATGACAAAAAAGAAATCTATCTAGAGACCCTTTTGAGAAGCATAAGCGAGTCATACCAAAAATCCCCCAACTACTGAAGGTCAATACAACAGGAGCCAATAAGTCTACGGACCACAACCCACTTTTAAGTAAAGATTTCTCAGCCGGCCGACATATTGACGTAACTAGTTTCCCTGCGAGAACATAATCTCTCCAACAACAAAAAAATAATGAGAGACGTGTAACCAAAGCTCAAAATACCCGCTAGTAACAAAATCATAATAATAATAATAATAATAATAATAATAATAATAATAATAATGATAATACCACAGCGTTCCTCTGTTTTATACAAAATGTCACACCAAAACGGTGAAAGTACGAATCAATATAAACAAAAAACAAACTAAATCATGCTGATCGAAATAATTCTCTCCATGTTGAAAAGGGAAAGAAGGACAACAACTCAACATCATCCCCGATATAAACATTACCCAATCATCATTAAAGGATGGAAAAAACACCTCAGGGCT
>BOPN01002196.1:125000-152500 GCA_017312705.2 Penaeus japonicus
GAAAGAAAGAAAGAGAGAAAGAGAGAGAGAGAGAGAGAGAGAGAAACAGATAGATAAAGAAACAAAGCACAAAAAGCCAAGCCAACCAACCAATCCATTCATCCATCTCTCCCTCTCCACTTGTCCTGCCTTCCTCATCCACCAAACCACCAACCGAAACGACCGACACCCAACCAAAATTCCGCATTAGATCACCGCCCTCCTTTCCCTCGCCAACCGAACTGCAATACCGAGTCTCGCTGCCCCCTTCCCCTTCCCCTTCCCCTTCCCCCTACCAACTACTCTCCCCACACACCCCTCCCCACGCCCCGCCCTCTCCCCTCCCGCTACCAACTACTCTCCCCACACCCTCCTCCCTCTCCCCTCCCCCTACCAACTACTCTCCCCACACACACCCTCTCACCCCTTCTCCCCTCCGCACGCCCACTCCTCCCCGTACGCCCACTTGGGATGAAAAAAAAGAAGTAAATAATAAGGGTGAAGTCTCGTTAAGCCAACCGTATTAATTTTAATGAATATCGCAGGTGGGCGGGTGGGCCGGAGGGGGGGGGGGGTATGGAAACAGCTGTGATGGGGGAAAGGGGAGGGAAGGGGTGGTATGGAGGGAAGAAGGGGAGGAAGGAAGAGGATAGAGAGGGGAGGAGAGTGAAACGCAGAGGGAAGGAAGAAGGGTGTATGGTGGGTGGGGGAAGGAGGGAGGGAGGGAGAGGTAATCATTAAGAATATTAAGAATAGCAACAGTAAAGGCATTGCAATAATAATAATATCAATTGCAATAATAACATAAAACAACAACAATAACAATAACAGCATTAATAACAGTAACAATAACAATAATACGATTCCTACTACTGATAATAATAATACCACAAGACGAAGAAAAACAAACAAACAAACAAACCCAACAAATTAAACAACAACAACAGGAACAAAAACAGGTAAATGCCAACAATAATAACGCTACCTTTATCTCTCAACAGACACTAATAAGCCCACCTCATTCCCTCATTAACAAGAACTATCATCGAGGAACGGATATTATGAAAGTCATAATTGAAGTTCAACTTTGATCGAGGCGGAGATAAGAAACATGTCGCGATACTTTTTAAGCGAAGAAGAAGAAGAAGAAGAAGAAGAAGAAGAAGAAGAAGAAGAAAAAGAAGAAGAAGAAGAAAAATGGGAAAAAGAAAAAGACGAAGAAGAAGAAAAAGAAAAGGAAAAAGGGAGAAGAAGAAGAGGGGAAATGATAATGATAATGACAATGATGATGATAATAATAATAATAATAATAATAATAATAATAATAATAATAATAATAAAAAGAAAATGAAAAATCTGAGTAAGCAGAAGATGAAAAAGATGAAGGGGACGAAGAAAAAGAACTAGAGGAAAAAGAAGAGGAAGAAAAAGGAGAAAAGAAAAATCAGAATAAGCGTAAGAAGAAGACAAGAAGAAGAAGAAGAAGAAGAAAAAGAAGAAGCAGATTTTTAGCGTCTGGTAGATGGTTCTTTGTTCGTGCTTTAATGCGTGTTGTATTTATCAAAAGAAAAGAAGACGAAGAAAAGGATTGAGAAAGTACATCATGCAAGGCAAAGAAGTTAACAACACCCGTTTCCATTAGATCGAAAAAAGGGGCACGTATACAGAACCATTATCATCTTTCATATCTTCAAAGTAAAAAAAAACTCTATTACTAATTCCCATCTCGTTTGAGCGAGCAACATATAAACGCTGTAATTTAGTAGCATTCTCGATACACAAATTACAAACGTTATGACCAGCAATAAAAAGACTTTCAAATGAATAGTGGGTAATTATATTGTACACTTAGTGAATAAATTGCCTGTCTGTATTTTTTTCCGAATATTCAATTTCAAAACATTCACGGTGCATATCCAGATAACTAGATATACAGTATATATCACTTTTTTCATTAAATTCTTGCTATAAAAAGTCGACACATCATCTAGATTCTAAAGACCTCTTTCCCTAAATTGTTCCAGTTGCTGGAGTCAGGGAATATGTGCGTCACACACACACACACACACACACACACACACACACACACACACACACACACACACACTTACATACACACGATTTTCTTAGTCTTAATCAAATCACAATTCATAAACCAACGAGTCATCACTCACACTTTTCCTCACAGCAATACACTGAACCTTCATCAAAATATAATCATATAACCTTGAAACGAAACATAACAACCATGTCTGATAAAGCTGGAGGTCGAGTTTTTTTTTGTTTTTTTGTTTTTTTTGCAACAAAAACAAAGCCTTGCAGGTTATTGCACATCACTGGTTTATCAATACCCTTATTATTAGAATAAGGGTACTTGTTCTGGTGATCTTTCTTTTCTTTCCGTTTTCGATTTTGCTCTTTGGTGACGTAACGAGAAGCGGCTTTGAGAAGTCTTAAAATCCATATTTTTCCTCCCTCAAGCTCATTCATTTACAAATACCTCCAAAATTCTTCTCCGTTCTTATAAAGTATTTTTTTCTTATCTTAACGCAAAATTTCAATATAAGAATATGCATATTAAAAAAAGAAATCTATCTGGAGACCCTTTTGAGAAGCATAAGCGAGTCATACCAAAAATCCCCAAACTACTGAAGGTCAATACAACAGGAGCCAATAAGTCTACGGACCACAACCCACTTTTAAGTAAAGATTTCTCAGCCGGCCGACATATTGACGTAACTAGTTTCCCTGCGAGAACATAATCTCTCCAACAACAAAAAATAATGAGAGACGTGTAACCAAAGCTCAAAATACCCGCTAGTAACAAAATAATAATAATAATAATAATAATAATAATAATAATAATGATAATACCACAGCCGTTTCACTCGTTTTATACAAAATGTCATACAAAACGGTGAAAGTCACAGATCTAATATGAAAAAAAAACAAAAAACAAACTAAATCATACTGATCGAAATAATTCTCTCCATGTTGAAAAAGGAAAGAAGAAAAAACAATTCAACATCATCCCCGATATAAACATTACCCAATCATCATTAAAGGATGTAAAAAACACCTCAGGGCTGAAACGGGGGCTGAAAGACCCACCTGCGACTTAAGTTCTAGGGAGGAGGGGGGTGGGGGTGAAGGGGGGATGTGGAGGGGGGAGGAGGGGAGTGGGGGTGAAGGGGGATGTGTGGAGGGGGGGAGGAGGGAAGGGGGGTTCTATTTCTGTGGCTGAACAAGGAGGGGGGTCTACAGAGAGGGGAGGTGGATTGGAGGGAGGGGGAAGGGGGGGGAGCTGGGAGTTGAGGGGCCGGGAGGGGAGGGGTGGGGTAGGGAGGGGTGAAAGTGGCTGTGACGTCAAACAGCGGCAGTGGTGTGGCCTGGCGCGTGGCATGACGTCACGCGGAGGTGGGGAGGGGTGGGGGGTGGAGGGGAGCGAGGTGGGAGGGTTCAGATGCGAATGGGAAAGGGGGAGGGGGGAAGGGGGAGGGGAGGGGGAAGATGGAGGGGGGTGGACGAGGGGTAGTAGGGAAGCCCTCTCCGCCGCCATCACATCACGCCCATGATACATTGCTGTGTGTTACGACCAAACACGATGGAATATTCCACAGCGAGAAACCTTAACTAAATTTGTGATAGCATTCCATATAAACACAAAAAACAAACAAACAAACAAACAAACACATATACACATACACACGCAAACGACTTCCCCAGCTATTCATTCATTCATTCATCCATTCATTCATTCATTCATTCGTACAATCTGTTCGACCAGAATAAAGCAATAGGCACTGCGACTCGAGGGGGAAATGCAACACTGGCGATAAATGGATACGAAAAAGGAATAAAGATAGGGCGAAAGGTAGATGTTAATGAATGGAGAATGGAGACCGATAAGATGAAAGGAGAGAGAGAGAGAGAGAGAGAGAGAGAGAGAGAGAGAGAGAGAGAGAGAGAGAGAGAGAGAGAGAGAGAGAGAGAGAGAGAGAGAGAGAGAGAGAGAGAGAGAGAGAGAGAGAGAGAGAGAGAGAGAGAGAGAGAGAGAGAGAGAGAGAGAGAGAGAGAGAGAGAGAGAGTGGGAGAGAGAGAGTGAGAGAGAGAGAGAGAGAGAGAGAGAGAGAGGTGGGAGAGAGAGAGAGAGAGAGAGAGAGAGAGAGAGAGAGAGAGAGAGAGAGAGAGAGAGAGAGAGAGAGAGAGAGAGAGAGAGAGAGAGAGAGAGAGAGAGAGAGAGAGAGACAGAGAAAGAGAGAGAGAGAGGAAGAAGAAGAAGAGGAATGGAGATAAAGAGCGAACAAGGATGAATGGACGTGGGAATACAAACGAACTTTGACATATCAGAAAGAAAACTAACAAAAGAAACAGGCAGTCTAGTCCTCCATCATAAAACAACAATAATGATAGAAAACAACAACACAAAAATAAACAAAGAAACTACGACTCCCTCCTCCCTCTCCCCTCCCCTTCCTCCTTCCCTCTCCCTTCCTGCCTCTCCTACCCCTTCCTCCTCCCCCTCCCCCCCCCCCCCCCCACACACACATACTCTGTGTCTGTCTGTCTGTCTCTCTCTTGCTATCTCATTCTCTCTTTCTCCCTCTCTCTCTCTTTTTCCTTCTCACTCACCCATACCAAAACATAGCACAGTCAAAAATCTTAAAACACACACATACACACACACACACACACACACACACACACACACACACACACAAACAAACCCATACACAAACAAACAAACCCATACACTAAAATTACACACCATCTACCTGCCTGGGCACATAAGAACACCACCCACATCACACTGTAACACACCTGTGCACGAAGAATAGACATTAGAGAAGAACGAGAGGGGAGAGAGAGAAAGGGGAGGTTAGCATGAGGGGAGATAAGGAATGTGAAGAAAGCAAACTGGAGGAGGAGGTAGGAAGGAGGAGGAGGAGGGAAAGACAAAGAGAGGGGGACTCGCTATGAAAGGAAAAGAAAGAAAGAAAGAAAAGTATATACATATATGTCTGTCTGTCTGTCTGTCTGTCTGTCTGTCTGTCTGTCTATCTATCTATCTACCTATCTATCAATATATGATAAACAAAAAAGTAATCGTAGATGCAAACTGACATCACCAATAATAAGACAAAAGACCGGAATCATAGGAACTAAAAGACAAGACTATAATAAGAGATAATAATAGCATTATCGCCATCACCACGAAGAGTAGTAAGAGTCAAAGCCGATAAGACGAAGAAATGGATGATACATAGTGAATGGTGACCTTATCTCGACAGGATTGATAGAATGTCGCAATGCAGTTTTTTTTTTTTTTTTTTGAGGGGGGGGGTCTCTGTCTCTGTCTCTCTGTGTCTGTCTGTCTCTCTGTGTCTGTCTGTCTGTCTGTCTGTCTGTCTGTCTGTCTGTCTCTCTCTCTCACAAACAAACAAATAAAATATATTAACACACGGGAGAGACAAAAAATAAACAGATAATTAATTAAACAAATACGTAAAATTAACACGACGACGAACAGCGCATCATAAGACAATGAGATGAGGCGAAACCACGGGCGTGTTTTTGGGCGAGAGCTTCAAGTACGTGCGTCCGTGGCAGGTTCTTTGTCTCCCCCTTTCCCTCTCTCGCTCACTTAGGAATCTCTTTCCTTTCCCTTCTGAATTATTTTCCCCTCCTCCCTTCCCCTCTCTCTTCTGAATTATTCCCCCCCCTTCCCCTTTCCCTCCTGAATTCCTTCATCCTCCCATCTCCATTCTGAATTATTTCCCTATCCCCCTCCCCTCTCCCTCCTGAATTCTTTCCCTCCCCCTCCCCCCCTCCCCTCTCCCTCCTGAATTATTTCCTTCCCCCTACCCCTCCCCCTCCCCTCTCCCTCCCGAATTCTTTCCTTCCCTCTCCACTCTCTCCATCCCTCCCTTTCTCCCACCGAATCCCTCTCCTTCATACACTCCTTCCTATATCCCTCCCCACTCCCCTCTTCCCTCCTTGAAAAATTCCCCTCCCCTTTCCCCTCCCTCTCCCTCCTGAATCCTCTCAAAAACCTAATTTTTCTTTTATAAGGTATTCCGTTCCGCAATATCACATATTCAGGGAATCTTGTAATGTTTAAAGGAGGGGGAGAAAGAGAGGGGGAAAGGGAAGCAGGGAAGGGAGGGAGAGAAAGAGAGGGGGAAAGGGAGGCAGGGAAGGGAGGGGGAGAAAGAGAGGGGAAAAGGGAGGCAGGGAAGGGAGGGAAGCACGGACGGACGGAGAAAGGAGGTGGCGGAGTAAGAAAGAGATAGATCGATAGATAGATAGATAGAGAGAAAGGAGAGAATCAAAGAGTGCGTGTAAGAAGGGGGGAAGAGAAAGAGAAAGAGAAAGAGAAAGAGCGAGAGAGAGAGAGAGGGAGAGGGAAAGGGAGAGAGAGATAAAGAAAGAGATAGAGATTGATAGAGATTTATAGAGAGCAAGAGAGAGAGAGAGAGAAACGGAAGAGAAAGAGAAAGGTAGATAGACAGAGGGAAAGTAAATGAGTGAATGAATGTTTGCATACGGCATAAGAACCCTTCCTTCACTCTAGCCCCAAGTAACATTTTATCGAGGAACAGGAAGCAGAGCCAGCGCGCGCGTGTGTATGTGTATGTGTGTGTGTGCGCGCGCGTGTGCGTGTGTGTGCTTTCACATCTCTTTGTGTGATAACTGAGAACGTAGGTGTGTATATGTGTGCGTATGGGCTTGTATAAAATAAAGGGAGCGTTTGCTTGTTTGTAATCGACCCTTTGAGAGAAAGGACAGACGGATGTCGATAGACGGAGGTAGAAACAGATAAATATATGGAGACAGAAAGAAAGAGATAGGACCTGGGAGCGTGTTTATGAGGAGTGTGTACGCGCATGGGAGGGGGGGGGGAAGGGCATGGTACAGAGAGAGAGGGAGAGAGAGAGAGGTTGAAACTACGACGCAACTCTCAAGGTAGGGGGGAGGGGGGGGGTAGTGGGGAGGGGGGGAAGGAGGAGGGATGGGGTGGGGCGGGGGAGGGGGAGGGGGGCGAAGTAAGGTGCGGGGGGGAATGGGGGGAGGTGAGGGGAGCGACGATCCCAATAACCCTGCCTGCCTGCTCTCTTTCCCTTTCGCTCTCTCTCTCTCTCTTCCTCTCTCGCCGCCACCACCCACGCGCCACGCACGCAATCACTCACGCACGCACGCACGCACGCTCCCAAACCCGCGGCCCTTACTGCGTTGTACTGATCTCCTTCTGCCGCAACCGCTACCGCAACCGCAAAACCGCGCCGCCATGATTACATCCGCAGTAGCGTTCTCATACTATGACCGCAAGTTGCATTCTCCCGCCTCTGCTGTGGCCGCATGGTCGCACTGGCGCCGCAGCCCTGGAGACGCAGTGACCGCACTCTCTTCCTCTTTCTCTTCTCTCTCTCTCTCTCTCTCTCTCTCTCTCTCTCTCTCTCTCTCTCTCTCTCTCTCTCACTCTCTCTCTCTCTCACTCTTTCTCTTTTCTCTCTCTCTCTCTCTCTCTCACTCTTTCTCTTCTCTCTCTCTCTCTGTCTCACTTACTCACTCACTCACTCACTCACTCTCTCTCTCTCTCTCTCTCTCTCTCTCTCTCTCTCTCTCTCTCTCTCTCTCTCTCCTTCAGTAGCAACCGCTCTGTCACTGTACTGTCCACATCACCATCACCACAAGGAAATTCCCATTCATTTTTTTCTTTCTGTGTCCGGCTTTTTGCAGCAGTCGATCGCACTCACCATCACTCCTGCCACCATATCAGCCCACTGGAATAATCAATCACCCCGACACCATACCTACCCAGCAATTGCCATCACTCCTGTCACCATAGAGGTCTACCGCAGCAACCAGCCCCCTCTACCATATCTACCAAGTACTCACCACATACCCATAGCAGCCCAGCGGAACAACCATACCAACCAAGTATTCACCATATACTCCTATGACCATAGAAGGCCGCCACCATACCAACCAAGCATTCACCATATACTCCTGTCACCATAGAAGGCGGCCACTATACCAACCAAGCATTCACCACATACACCTATCACCATAGAAGCCCGCCATCATACCTACCAAGCACTCACCATATACACCTATGACCATAGCAGCCCGCCACCAGACCAACCAAGCACTCACCATATACTCCTATCGCCATAGAAGGCCACCATCATACCAACCAAGCACTCACCATAAACTCCTATCACCACAGAATGCCGCCACCATACCAACCAAGAACTCACCATATACTCCTATCACCATAGAAGGCCGCCACCAGACCTACCAATCACTCACCATATACTCCTATCACCATAGAAGCCCGCCACCAGACCAACCTAGCATTCACCATATACTCCTACCGCCATAGAAGGCCGCCACCATACCAACCAAGTACTCACCATCGCTCCTATCACCATAGAAGGCCGCCACCATACCAACCAAGTACTCACCATCGTTCCTATCACCATAGAAGGCCGCCACCACACCAACCATGCACTCACCACATACTCCTATCACCATAGAAAGCTGCCACCATACCTACCAAGTACTCACCATCGTTCCTATCACCATAGAAGCCCACCACCATACCAACCAAGTACTCACCATCGCTCCTATCACCATAGAAGGCCGCCACCAGACCAACCTAGCATTCACCACATACACCCATCACCATAGAAGGCCGCCACCATACCAACCAAGCACTCACCACATACTCCTATCACCATAGAAGCCCGCCATCATACCTACCAATCCCTCACCATCGCTCCTATCACCATAGCAGCCCACCATATCACCCAGGCCTCACCATCGCCTCCCCAAACCAAGGTCACCGTCACCTCGCTTTCCAGAGAGTTCGCGAAGCCGTGGAAAGAGGGGGTGGGGGGGGGGAGAGGGGGGAGGAGAGGGGGAGGAGGTGGACAGGGATGAGAGGGCGATATGAGGGAGGGAGCTGGGGGTGGGGGTGGGGGTGGGGGAGGGGGTGGGGATGAGGAGGGGGGGGAGGGGGGGGAATGGAAAAGAGATGGGGCGGGTTGGGGAGCGGGGATGGGAGAGGAGGGGGGGAGGGGGAGGGGATAAGGAGGAAGGGAGTTGGGGATAGCGAGGGGCGCGACCACGGGATGCTGCTAGCGAAGGGGGAGACGCCCCCCACCCCCTCTCCCCCCAACCTCTTCCCCGCCGAACACGTGGGCCGGGAGGACACAGACGGGAGGAGGAGAGAAAGAGGAGGAAGAGGAAGAGAGAAAGAGGAGTCAGACGAGGGGGGAAGAGGAGGAAGAGGAGGTAGAGGAGAGGGAAGACTAGGAAGAGGAGGGGGGAAGAGGAGGAAGAGGAGGAAGAGGAAGAGAGAAGGAAGGAGAGAGAAGGAAGAGAGGAGGAAGAGGAGGGGGGAAGAAGGGAAGAGGGGGAGAGGGGTAGGGGTAGGGGGGGGGTTAAGGGGGTTGAAGGGGGAGCTGCTGCTGCTGCCGCCGCCGCCGAGGGAGATACTGCGTCGTTGCTTCTCGGCCGCCCCTGCCCCCTCCTGCCGCCGCCGCTCCTGCACCTTCGTGTTCCTGCTCTCTTTTGGGTCCGGGAATAGAGATGGTCTTCGCACTCGCTCTCTCTCTGTCGCTTTCTCTCTCTCTCTCTTTCTCTCTCTCTCTCTGTCTTTCTCTTTCTCTTTCTCTCTCTCTCTCTGTCTTTCTCTTTCTCTCTCTCTTTCTCTTTCTCTTTCTCTCTTTTTCTCCCTCTCTCTCTCTCTCTCTCTCTCTCTCTCTCTCTCTCTCTCTCTCTCTCTTTCTCTCTCTCTCTCTCTCTCTCTTTCTCTCTCTCTCCCTCTCTCTCCCTCTTCTCCCGATCCTCCTTCCTCCTCATCTCCCCTTTACTCACGTTTCCTTCCACCCTTCCTTCCTTCCTCCCTTCGCCAGCACCGAAGCTCCTAAGTCTATCCTTCCCATAAGCACAACCAGACTAATCATTAACCAGTTCCATTTGAATCGTCCTTATCATCATTCGCACCGCCCTTTAACACCGCTGTCCTTTCACCCTCACCCTCACCCTCCCCCCACCTCCACCCCCACCCCTTTCTCTCTTTCTCACCCTCCCCCCCTAACCCCCAACCCCCAACCCTCCTCCACTTCCCCTCTTTTCAGCGCACAAGGGTCAATGACGTGACCTCGCCTGCCAGGTCAACCCGAAGGTCAGAACTCACGCAAGTTAGGGCTGCTGTGCCGGATGCCAGTTCGGATTCGCTTTACCTATTTCTGTATTTACTTTCGGTATTTCCTAAGTCTCTATTTCATTTTATATATTTTTCCCCCTATTTCAATCTTTGGCGATAAATGATAATCAAATTTATATTTTTCTTCCGGAAGGGGATATAAATAAAACCGACTAACGATAGTAGCAATTTCTAAATCACAATAAGAAAGAACACAACAACAAATATGATGATGATGATGATGATGATGATGATGATGATAATGATGATGATAATTACAATGATCATCAAAACTATTCTCAGCACTGATCATGAGCGTAGTCTTCAACAGTAGTTATGATTAATAGTCCTAGTAGTAGTAATACTAGTCTCACGACCATCACCACCATCATCAATATCATTATCACTATAACAACACATACCAACTGATTGCAGACGATGATCATATCAGTATCATCATCACTAACAAGAGCAACAATGCCAACAACAACAAACACGGAGATAATACTACAATAATTCAATCAATGAAAATAATGATAACAACTGGAATAATGAAAAAAGAGTGACAGTGACAATGAAAATCATATTCCGTCGTTACCATCATAATAATAGTGAGAATAAATATGGTGCTATTAATATCACTATTCACAATTCTGATAGTGACAATAGGTGTTGAATCATATCATAACACTTACAACAAAAATAACATGTAACTGTGCAAGTAATATTAGCTACAGAAATATAGTAATATTAATAATATCCAAGAGTGCGCGTAATATCAATGATATGAATATTGTGCAGAAACAATAATAATATTATAGCGGTTGCAGTGATGTTGATGTTTCAATAACAACAACAGTAACAATAATGGTAAAAGAAACACCAATGATAATGGTAATAAGAATGTAACTACTGCTAATACTATAACTGTAGTAGTAAAAGTAATAGCTTTACTAGTAGTAGCAGTAGCAATAATAACAGCAATAATAACGCCAATACAAACAATAATAAAACAACAGAATCAAAAGCATTAGGGATATAACAACAATAACAATTATACAATTAAAAATAATACAATCGCACTAACAACAACAACAAACAACAACACAACTAATACAGCAATACAATGAAGAACAGCCCCACCACAACTGAAATGCCAACAACCAACAATACCCTCACACTCCTCCCTATTACTGACAACAATACAGAGCAAATAGCAACGGCATCGATTCCCATAAGGGTCACATTACTATGCTCATTATAGCGACCTGCCACCCTTACAACACCTGCCGCGTCACGACCTTCCGACATGCCTACTTTCACAACATCCGTCTCGTTACCTTACAATCGACTGGGACCTTTTTGATCTTAGGAAAGGGGAGATAGGAGAGGGGAAAGGGGAGAAGGGAGAGGGGAGAGAGGAGAGAGGGAGGGAGAGGATGTGAGGGAGGGAGGGAGGGAGGGAGAGAGGAAGAGAGTGAGAGAGAGAGAGAAGAGAGAGAAGAGAGAGAAGAGAGAGAAGAGAGAGAAGAGAGGGAAAGAGAGAAAGAAAGAAAGAGAGAGGGAAGTAAAGAGATAGAAAGAGAAAGAAAAAGAAAAAAACGAGAAAAAGAAAGAAAGAGAAAGAGAGAGAAGTGAGAGAGAGAGGGAAAGAGAGAGAGAATCCAGGAGGAGAAAAAGAGGGGGAAAAAATAAGGGCATGGGTGTCATCGACCCTTCGAGAACTTCAATAGACCCCTTTCCCATCTGCAGTCGAGGCGGAGAGGCCATGCGACCGGCGTGCATGGCGATGGGCGGAGTGGGGGAGGGGGAGGGAGGGGAGGGGAGGGAAAGGGGGAGAGGGAGGGGAGGAGGAGGGGGGCAATAGTTGGCACAGGGCCAGACGCCTCTTCCCCTCCCCCTCCCCTCCCCTCCCCTCCTCCACACCCCCATCCCCCACCCCCTCCAAGGCAAGCTCCAGCCATCCGAACTTGGTTGTGTGTCTCTGGTTCGGGAGGGAGTCTTTTGCACACGCTTTGATTCTGTGATGTCGTTATTATTATCCTTATCATTATTGTTATTATCATTATCATTATTATCATCATTATCATTATCACTGCGTATCTCTCCCTCCCTTCCTTCTTTTCTGGATTTCGCTCTCCCTCCCTCTCTCCGTCCCTCCCTCTCTGGATTTCGCTCTCCCTCCCTCTCTGTCCCTCCCTCTCTGGATTTTGCCCTCCCTCTCTCCCTCTGTCCCTCCCTCCTTCCCTCCTCCTTCCCTCCCTCTCTCCCTCCCTCTCTGGATTTCATCCTCCCTCTCTAACTCTCTGGAATTCCCTCCTCTCTTCTCCTTCCCCTGCTCCTCTATCCCCCATCTCTCCCTTTCTTCAACTCTACCCTGCCTCATTTCCTTCTCTCTATCTCTCCTCTTCCCTTTCTTTCTTTCATTTCCATTTCTCCCCACCTATTTCCCTCTTTAGCACCTCTGGCTTGCCTCCCTTTCTCTTCCCCTCCCCTTACCTGCCCCTCCATCTTCCCTCCCTCCCTTGCCCCTAAATCTTCCCTCCCTCCCTCCCTCTATCTTACCTCTTTCTCTACTTCTCTCCTTTACTCCCTCCCTCTCCCTACTCTTCCCACCCTCTCTATCCTCAATTTCTTCTCTACCCTTTTTCTTCCACTACCCTTCGGAGGGGGAAGGGGAAGAGGGGAGGGGAAGGGGGGGGGGACTGGGATACGGGTAGAGAGATAGAGATAGGGGCTAGGGAAGGGGACAGAGAGGGGGGATAGGGAAGGAGTAGAGAGATAGGGGCAAGGAAGGGGATGCATGGGTAGGGGGGCGGGGACAGTGAGGGAGGTAGGGTAGAGGGATAGGGAAGGGGTGGGGGAAGGGGTGGGGGAGGGTAAGGCGAAGGAAAGGTCAGAGGGTACACGTAAGATATGCTACGAGAGAGGGAAGAGAGGATAAAGGAGGGGGAGGGAGGAGAAAAAAAGGGGAAGGTAGGGGATGGGAAGAGAATAGAGCGGAAAGGAAGGCTAAGGTAAGGAAGAGAAGGAGGGAGGAAAGGGAGGAGGAAAACTAAGGAAGGGAAAGGAAAGGTAAGAGAGGGGAAGAAAGCGAAAGGATGGGGAATGGAAGAGAAGGGAAGAATAAAGGAGGAGGATAGGGGGAGAGGAGGAAGGAAAGGGAAAGGAAGGACAAGGAAGGGAAGAGAGAAGGAGGCATGGAGGAAGAGGATTAGTAAGGATATCTAATCTCCCCTTCGAATAATAATAGCAATAATAATAATGATAATAACGATAATTAATAATAATGAAATAATGAAGGCGCACTAAGTAAAGCGAAGGAAATTGCCAACTTCCAGAAGCTTCTAAGAGCACAGACGAAAATTGGGAAGGGGGGTGGAGGGTGTAGTAGGGGGGAGAGTTGTAAAGGGGATATGGGGGAAAGGGGTTCAGAAGAGAGAGAGAGAGAGAGAGAGAGAGAGAGAGAGAGAGAGAGAGAGAGAGAGAGAGAGAGAGAGAGAGAGAGAGAGAGAGAGAGAGAGAGAGAGAGAGAGAGAGAGAGAGAGAGAGCGAGCGAGAGAGAGAGAATGAAAGAGAGAAAGAGAGAGGGAGGGGGAGGGGGGATGACACTACCCCTCGCATTTGCCTCCCACGGCCCTCTCGAAACACGTTGCCTGTTAAAGGAAAGTTTTTCGCTATATCAAGCCAACTCAAGCGTGGGCGAGACTGATTTAACTGCATGACACTCCTCTCGCTATTCCTGCCATCAATACTACAATTCTAACAGCCGATAATGCTATTACTACACACACACACACACACACACACACACACACACACACACACACACACACACACACACACACACATACACACACACACACGCACACACACTACCAATACTACTGCCAGTACTATTTTACTACCAATACTGCTATTACTTCTACCACTAATATATCCCACAATCAATACCACTATTACTACTATAAACTAATATCACTACTATTAACACCAACACTGCTACTAACAATATTATGAATGGCCGAAACAACAAAGGGATTAACCAGGACAAAACAACAATAAATCACCAATCATAATATATAACCGATAACAACAAAACATAAAGACAACAACAAAACACACACACACACACACACAAAAAAAAAAACACGTACACGCACACACACACACAAAAAAAAAAACGTATACACACACACACAAGCACACAAAAAAAAAAAAAAAAAAAAAAAAAACATCAATAACTTATCGAAAGCACAAAGCACAAACAAGCACGCACGCATCGGAAACCCATCCACGCACAAAAGAAATTACGTATTCATCGTGCATCCCAATGAATAACCGAACGCACGCAGCTTAACTGACGTAAGCCGTGCGTCAGTTCTTGCGTAATGAATGACGTCACGCAGAGAGTTTCGGGTTCCGGTGGTGTTGGTAGGTCATTTGTTTGTTTGTTTGTTTCTTTTTATTTTATCATTATTATTATTATTATTATTATTATTATTATTATTTATTTATCTCTTTTTTTTTTTGGGGGGGGGGATGAGTGTGCGAAAGGGAACTATAATAAAAAGATAAAACAAAAACAACGAATGGGGAGTTTGGAAACAAAAACAACAACAACAAATGTAAGTGTAAACAAAGAACAGGGACAGAACAAGAAGAATAACGGGATGAGGGGAAAAATAAGATTAATAAAGAGAAAACGAGAGGAGATAAAGAAAAGATAAAATTAAGAGAGTTGAGATAAAGAAAGAGAAAGAGAAAAGACGAAGAAAAGAAGGAAAAAAAGGGCGTATAGAACAGAAAGGGAAGATGAGGAGGAAGAAAGAGAAGAGAAGAAGAGAGGAGAAGGGAGAAAGGAAGAAGGGGAAAAGAAGGGAGGGAAGAATAAAGTAAGGAATAAGGGAGAAAGAAAAGAAATAGCGAAGGAGAAAGGAAGTAGTGAGGGCGAAATGAAATAGTGAGGGAGAAAAGAGGGAGGAAAGGTGAAAGAAGAAAGGAAGGTAGGAGGTGGGAATAAGGGATTCTTATACAATCATAATCTCTTATTACGCACTTAATTCCCCACCCCATCCCACACACACACCCATCCCCCCATCCTAGTCCCGTGGAAGGGAGTAAGGGGAAGGGGAATGGAAAGGGTGGGGGGGGGGCAGGATGGAGAAAGTGGGGGGGACGGGCGGAGAGAGACGGAGAGAGAAGGGGAAAGGGAGGGAGAGAAAGTGGAGGGGGGAGAGGGAGGAAGAGGTAGGGATAGAGGGATGAGAGAGAGAGAAGATGGGAGGAGATATAACAGGGGGAGAAAGACAGGAAGAAGGTGTAGGCGAGGGCGAAAGAGGGGACAGGGAGAGGGTAAAGAGAAAGGGGACACAAGGAGGGTAGATGGAGAAAGAGGGTGGCGGGAGAGGAGGCAGAGGAGGGGGGGGGAGGGGGGGGGGGCAAGCGGGATTGTGATTAATGGCAGATAGACGAGGCAGAAGATATCAGTGTGGTGACGTGGAGGAAATTAGCTGTCGAGGTAATAATAATCAAAATAAAGAATGGATGATGATGATAATGATGATTATAATGATCGTGGTGGTGGTAACGATGATGATAATGATGATGATGATGATAATGATGATGATGATGATGATGATAATGATGATCGTGGAGAGAGAGAGAGAGAGAGAGAAAGAGAGAGAGAAAGAGAGAGAGAGAGAGAGAGAGAGAGAGAGAGAGAGAGAGAGAGAGAGAGAGAGAGAGAGAGAGAGAGAGAGAGAGAGAGAGAGAGAGAGAGAGAGAGAAGGAGACAGAGAGAGAGAAAGAGAGAGAGGGAAACAGAGAAAGAGAGAAAGAGAGATAAATACAAATAGAAAAAAAACGAAATCGAACGGAAAAAAACAGATCGTGAGAAACAAAAGAAACGTGGAACGAGGCAAACAAACAGGACAATAAAAGCCCCAAACAAATACACACGGAGAAACGTTACCGCCAGCCTACGTAGACATCCCTCCGTAAACACCAGCGTCTAACAGGAAGAGTCGGTGGCCTAAGCAACAGCACTGGCGCGGCAACCGGAAAAACAAACGTAAACAAAGACAAAGAGAAAACAACCACAGAGAGGGAATAAAACAAAGACAAAGAAAAAAAACAACAACCACAGGGAGGGAATATGAGGGATTACTTTGTAGTCTTAAGAAGAAAAGAAACGATTCAAAAAATGCTAAGTATAAAAACAATAACTAAATTCAAAATTCATTGGACATTATGATTAATAATGACAACGCTACCAAAACAAGACTAATGATGATAATTACTTAACAATGGTACCAATAATGGAAATCAATAAAAAAAAATAACAGCAACAGAGACAAACAAACAAACCTAGAACAAGAACAACGACAAACAAAACCCAGTCCGAACGTTTCCTTGCAATGTTCTTATCTTGAAAGGGATGTATGTGTTCGATGTCCGTTTTCTTCCGATGAATAATGTAAACAAAGCTACACATGATGTCTTTAAGGGGTAACTGAAATGTACGAACGGGTCACTACCCTGCCTTATTTGCATATCATTGTGCTTACATATCGTAGGGGGAAGTAAATTTGATAAATTCCTCTTCTTTTTTGTAATGCAAAGCTGCTGTATGGTGCTGCAGTATACTCTAATGCCTATGCAACATATTATGTCAACCTAGAATGGTTAACCGCTTGAAATATTCCGAAGTCCTTTAACTGCAATTTGTGTCCCATGAGTGTATATGCATGAGGAAGTAAAGGAGGGAGGGGGGATGGGGGAGGGAGGAGCGAGGGAGGGAGGGAGGAGGGAGGGAGGAGGGAGGAAGGAGGGGAGGAGGGAGGGAGGAGGGGGAAGGGAGGGAGGGGAGGAGGGAGGGGGAAGGGAGGGAAGGAGGGAAGAATGGAAGGTGGGAGGGAAGTAGAGAAAGAGAAAGAGAAAGAGAGAGAGAGAGAGAGAGAGAGAGAGAGAGAGAGAGAGAGAGAGAGAGAGAGAGAGAGAGAGAGAGAGAGAGAGAGAGAGAGAGAGAGAGAGAGATTAGGGGGTGGGAGGTGGAAAAAGCCAAGAGCCAAGAGCCAAAATCGAGAGCGATTCCCCTCCCTCCCCCTTCCTACCTCCCACCCACCCTCCATCCCTCCCTCCCCTCCTTGCCTCGCTCATGCACCTGCGTCCTTCACTGTAGCCCCTCCCCCCACCCCCTACAACCCTCCCCACCCACCACTCAACCCACCCACCACCCTAGCCCCTCCCATCCCCCCCACCCCACCCCCTTTATTCAAAAAGCGCCCCGTCACTTCGGCCCACATGCGTAGCTCATGACACAGGCGTTCTGCCCTTTGAGGCAACACGGCACCCATGGCAATGCAATCCATGACGGTGCCTTGACCAGCCCACCCGTTCCCACCACCGCCGCCGCTCATGACAATACGGGCGTTATAAATAGACCATTAAACCGGCCAAACCAGTCTTGCGGAAGAAAGAAAATGGACGCGGCATAGTGCTCTGTCTTTCGGTGTGCTTCTGAGTGTGTTTTCTCTCTCTCTCTCTCTCTCTCTCTCTCTCTCTCTCTCTCTCTCTCTCTCTCCTCTTATGTGTGTGTGTGTGTGTGTGTGTGTGTGTGTGTGTGTGTGTGTGTGTGTGTGTGTGTGTGTGTGTGTGTGTGTGTGTGTGTGTGTGTGTGTGTGTGTGTGTGTGTGTGTGTGTGTGTGTGTGTGTGTGTGTGTGTGTGTGTGTGTGTGTGTGTGTGTGTGTGTGTGTGTGTGTGTGTGTGTGTGTGTGTGTGTGCGTGTGCTTGTGCGTGCGCTTGCGTATGAAAATTATATATACCCGTCTATGCATGAAAATACATATGTACATAAGTGTGTGCATACATACTTACAGCGTCAAGGCCAGGAGAATGAGATAGGAAGTTCTGACAAAACCTTTCATTATCTTACCTGAAAAGAGAAAAAAAGAGAAAAATGTATAATCATATATAACCAAAAACAAACAAACAAACAAAAA
This sequence comes from Penaeus japonicus, assembly GCA_017312705.2. NCBI lineage: Eukaryota > Metazoa > Arthropoda > Malacostraca > Decapoda > Penaeidae > Penaeus > Penaeus japonicus. The sequence continues at coordinate 143,200 of BOPN01002196.1, forward strand.
AAAGTTTCCATATATGGGCGACAATTCTATCACACACATTTCTTGCTAAACAACTGCAATCAAATGATGAAAATCAAACCGCCAATTCAGATCAAATCAACAACAACAACGCAATAATAACAACACTAACAATAGTAACATCATAACATGATAACGACAACGACAACAATAACAATCATAAATAACAATAACGACATTACAAAAGGGAACTCAATCATTAAGTCCTACAGGAAACACTCCCGACCATAAACATACGTAACAATGAGAAGATAAAGATAATGAATTGCTTTAAGAAACTTTTTTTTTATATAAAAAAGGTCAATTCAAAGGTCAATTATACATCCATCTATCCATTTATCCATACACACAAACGCCATCCATTCATACATACAATCACAAAAACAAACACAAGCGCGCAACCATACACACAAACGCACACCCATACATGCACAAACGAACACATACACACACATAAACACACACGCACATCTACATACAAACATCCACACATACACAAGCACAAATGGAAGAGTCACTGCCATGCACATGCACATGCACAAGCACATATTCTCTCTCTCTCTCTCTCTCTCTCTCTCTCTCTCTCTCTCTCTCACACACACACACACACACACACACACACATGTACGTAGCCTACATACTGTTTACATCATTCATTGATCCTTCCGAGAAAACGATTCAAACAAGTTCCGAGAGAGGCGCAGTCATGATTTCCGTTTTTTAAGAATAACACACCCAAAACACGTAGCTACCTACCCTCCCTAACCCTTCCTCTCCCTCTCTCTCTGTCTCCTAATTCCATGATAAAGTTCTATTCCCTCTTTCTCTCTCTTTCTTTCTTTCTTCCTTTCTTTCTTTCTCTTTCTCTCTCTCCGCCTACTCTTCCCTCTTCTTCTTTTTTTCTTCTCCCTCTCTGTCCCTCTTCTTCTCTCTGTCCCTCTCCTTCTTTCTCCTCTCCCTCTCCTCCTTCTCCTTCTCCCTCTCCTTCTCCCTATCCCTCTCCTCCTTCTCTATTTTCGTCTCCCTCTCCCTCTCCTTCTCCCTCCTTCTCCCTCTCATCCTCCACCCTCATATACACAATGACACTCTGAACTACGCACTGAGCATAGTTAACACGGCATTGCATCACACATCCCCCGCAACCCGATCGATCGCTGCCGTAATTCATCGGAGGGAAGGCAAAATACAAACTCATACATCGAGTGACTCAGATATAAATACAAGGGAGGATGCGAGTGACTCAACGCCACCGAGGTGACTCAAAAGGGACTCTCGGTGAGCCGAATGGACACGCGCGAAGAGCAAAAAGATTTATCGTGTGGGCGCCCCGCCCCGAGGAAGTCTACGGTGCCACCCGCCACACTTCACCTTTCGTCTATTCTCGGTACGTGGTGTAAAGGTCACCCCGATATTCGTGGTGTGTTTGATTATCTATACAGCTTCGTCTATTTCTATTCTTACTGTAGTCAGAGGTAAAAGGGGAATAGAGGAAGAGGAAGAGGACGTGGAGGAGGACGTGGAGGAGAAGGAGGAGAAGGAGGAGGAGGAGGAGGAGGAGGAGGAGGAGGAGGAGGAGGGGGAAGAAGAAGAGGAGACACAGAAGGAAAGAGGTAGAGAAAGGTAAACAAAACAGGAGCATGAGGAAAAAGGAGAAATAGAAGAAAAAAAGAAAGGGAAAAGAAGAAAGAGAAGAACAGAAAAAAAGATAAAAGAGGAAGAGAAGACAAGACAAGACAAACAAAGTCAAGAATTAAGAGCAAACCGACAGGATCCCAAAGCGAAACATCCTGGAAAAAAAAACAAAAAATTCAAATGATATTTACGGCAACTGCGGAATGACTCAGGACAGGAAATTATAATCAGCGACGCGACAGCTGCTCCGGCACGGAACCAGCCCTTAATGATGATGATGATGATGATGATTATGATGAGCCAGGTTAGGTTTAGGTTGCCTGCGATCGTGCCAGGAATACTTATCGAAAGGGTGATTATGATGATAAGGAATGACCAGGAATTATAAAGCAATATCAACAAGAGTAATGGCACTGGTGATGACTAATGGTGATCATAACACTAATGGGAATGATGAATCGAAATAACAGCAATGAAATAATGGTGATTATGATGATTATGAAGTGGTGGTTGTGATGATTGGTGGTGGTGGTGGTGGTGGTGGTGATGATGATGATGATGATGATGATGATGGTGGTGGTGATGACGATGATGATGGTAGTGGTGATGATGATGATGTTAATGATGACGAAGACAATGGTGATGATGAGAATAACAATGACAATATGACAAAAATCAGTTAACCTTGACCATGATAATAAACAAAAATCAAACTCAAATCCGACACGAAACACAACAACAACAATAAGAAAAACAACAAAAACACACAACAAGCGCATCAAAACACCAGAACAAAGAGCGAAGGGGGAGATAAGAGAGATAAGTGACGATAAAAATAAAGACCTTGAGAAAAAGAGGGAATAAAGTGTCCCTAAAAAGAATAAGAATAGGAAGTAGGAGAACTATAAGAAAAGCTACACAAAGAAAAATTACACGAAAAAGGAAGAACGAAAAGAAGAACAACAACAAGGAGGAAGAAGAGGAAGAAAAAGAAAAGAAAAGAAAAAGAAGAAGAAGAAGAAGAAGAGAAAGAAGAAGAAGGACAAGAAAAGGAAGAGAGAGAAAAAGGAGAAGACGAAGAAGAAGAAGAAGAAGAAGAAGAAGAAGGAGAAGAAGAGAAATAATAATAAGAAGAGGAAGAAGACGCAGACGGCGAAAGAGGAGAAGCCAGAAAAAAAAACTCGTTGCGTCTCCACTCGACACCGCCGAAGCAAATCCCGTGACCTTTGACCTGAACCCTGAACCCGATGACAAAGGTGACAGGGAATACGTAAGTCATTCATAATAATCCTTCCCTCCTCCTCTCTTCGCTATCTCTTCTTCCCTTCCCCTTTTCTTTCATTTTTCTCTTAGCTCTTTTCTTCGTCCAACCTTCTCCTGCTTTCTCTTTCATCATCTCTTTCTTCATTTCCTTCTTCTTCTTCTTCTTCTTCTTCTTCTTCTTCTTCTTCTTCTTCTTCTTCTTCTTCTTCTTCTTCTTCTTCTTCTTCTTCTTCTTCTTCTTCTTCTTCTTCTTCTTCTTCTTCTTCTTCTTCTCCTTCTCCTTCTCCTTCTCCTTCTCCTTCTCCTTCTCCTTCTCCTTCTCCTTCTCCTTCTCCTTCTCCTTCTCCTTCTCCTCCTCCTCCTCCTCCTCCTCCTCCGTTCCTTCTTCTTCTTCCAATTCCACCACCACCACCACCACCACCACCACCACCACCACCACCTCCTCTTCCTCCTCCTCTTCCTCCTTCTCCTCCTCCTCCTCTCCTTCCTCTTCTTCTTCCTCTTCTTAAAAAAAAAGTCATGCGGAACGTGACACAAGAAGCCGCAAGACTTATCAATAACAAAGCGCCATGACGTAACACGTGACGTAACGAATTCAAGGTAACGTCATGTGTTAGCATGACGTGTAACGAGGAGGCAAATGTAGCAGATCTCTCTCTCTCTCTCTCTCTCTCTCTCTCTCTCTCTCTCTCTCTCTCTCTCTCTCTCTCTCTCTCTCTCTCTCTCTCTCTCTCTCTCTCCCTCTCTCTGTCTCCCCCTCTCTCTCTCTCTCTCTCTCTCTCTCTCTCTCTCTCTCTCTCTCTCTCTCTCTCTCTCTCTCTCTCTCTCTCTCTGCCCCCCCCCCCTCTCTCTCTCTCTCTCTCTCTCTCTCTCTCTCTCTCTCTCTCTCTCTCTCTCTCTCTCTCTCTCTCTCTCTCTCTCTCTCTCGCTCTCTCTCTCTCTCTCTCTCTCTCTCTCACGCACGCAACATGAAGCTCCATGACTATAAAAGAAGAAGAAGCAGAAGAAGAAGAAAGAAAAGAAGGAAAGGGAAAAGCAAAATATAAATAAAAAAACAAGGAAAAGACGAAAAAAAAAGAAAAAGACGAAAAAAAAGAAGAAAAAGGAAAAATAAAAATAAAGATAATAAAAATAATTACGCGAGAGTACACACCACACTCACATGCCACAAAAATACATAACCAAAGAAAAAAAGGAAAAAAAGAAAAAAGAAAAAAAAAGAGTAAACTTTAACACGACTCGTACAGTTGCACCCCCCCCCCCCCCCGTCAACACCAAACAACCAAGATGGAGGCTCTATCAAGGCCGCGGTAGGAGGAAAAGGGTGGAGATGGGGGGGGGGGGGGGAAGCGATGAGAAGGGGGAGGGGAATGGGATGGGAGGATATAGGGGGGATGGGGGGAGGGAGGGAGAGGAATGGAGGGGAGGGATAGGGAGGAGATAGGGGGATGGGAGGGGAAGGGAGGAGATAGGGGGGGGGGACGGTATGGGGGGAAGCGATGAGAAGGGGGGGGATGGGAGGGGAAGGGAGGAGATAGGGGGATGGGAGGAAAAGGGAGGATATAGGGGGGAGGGGCGGTATGGGGGGAAGCGATGAGAAGGGGAGGGAATGGAGGTGGAGGGAGGAGATAGGGGGATGAGAGGGGAAGGGAGGAGATAGGGGGAAGGGAGGGGAATGGGAGGAGTAGGGGGGATGGGAGGGTAAGGGAGGGGAATGGGGGGAGGGAGGGGAATGGGGGGAAGGGCTGAGAAGGAAGAAGAAGGGAGAGGAAGGGAAGGGAGAGGAGAGAAGAGAGAGAAGGAGAGGGTAGGGAAGGAAGGGAAGAGGAAGGGGAAGAGAGGAAGTGAAAAAAGAGAAGATAGACAGGGTGAGGAAGGCCAAATGAAGGGGTAGATGGGGGAGGGGGAGGGAGGAGGGGGAGGGGGAAGGGGAGGGAAGTTATCGTGTGACCTTGGCGACACAAACCACAAGCACGGTATGGGCGTGTGGTAGCCGAGTGCGTGCGTGTGTTCGTGCGTTCGTGTGTGCGTTCGTGTATGTGCGTGTGTTCATGGTGTGATCCCAGTGCCAAGGTCATGGCTTCACGGGCGAGGCACTCATGAAGGGTACGAAGCAGCGCTGCCACTTGCTAATCCCAGGAGGTGGAGGAAGGTGGAGGGTGGAGGGAGGTGGAAGGTGGAGGGAGGTGGTAGGGTGGAGGGAGGTGGAAGGTGGAGTGTGGAGGTGATGGAGGCTGGAAAATGGAGAGGGTGGAGGGTGGAGGGAAGTATCTTGGCTGGTAAGTGAAGGGGTGGAGGGTGGAGGGATGAGGGAGGTGGAGGCGATGGAGGCTGGAAAGTGAAGGGGTGAAGGGTGGAGGGTGGAGGATAGAGGGTATAGGGAGGTGTGGAGGGAGCTGGAGAGCGAAAGGTGGAGGGGTGGATGGTGGCGAAAAGTGGAGTGGGCGGAGGATGGGAAGAGATAGATAGATAGATAGATAGGCAGGTAGATATAGAGAGAGGGAGAGAGAGAGAGAGAGAGAGAGAGAGAGAGAGAGAGAGAGAGGGAGAGAGAGAGAGAAAGAGAGAAAAAGAAATAGAACTTTCAAGGAGAGAAGGATATACGAGGCATAATACGTGCATGACAGATAAAATAAAACGATATCCACAGAGGAAAAAAAAGGCATAAAAACATTTAAAACGAAAGGGAATAACAAAGAAGACAAGATAAGACCGTTTAGCAAAATAATAAAAATAAAAATAAAAATAAATAAATAAAATAAACAACAATAACTGAATAAAAATGATGAAATAAATAAAAAAGGAAAACATCACAATTAACAACGAAAAGAAAAGGAAACACGAGGGAAAATAAATTAATATGAAACAGCAGCAGACACAAAATGAAAAACACGGAATGGAATACGAAAGGAAAAAAACTCTAAAAAACAATGAAACAAACAAACAAACAAAAGAAACGGAAGTTAAGAATGAACAGAAAAGTGGAGAGAGAGAGAAAGAGATAAAGAGAGAAATAAAGAGATAAATAAAGAAAGAAAGAGACAAAGAGAAAGAGAGAGAAATAAAGGAAGGACACAGGGAAACAAATACAAAAACAAAGGGAGGGAGGTGGAGCTTCCCTTGTGACGTAATGGCCACACCATGCAATCACACACCTTTTTTCCTCAAGCAGAGGACGGGAGCAATCACAAGCACCGTCCTCACACGCACATAGCGGGAAAAGGCAAAGTATTTCCACGAAAGATGGAAAGCAAGAAAAAAAAAAGGTAGACGGAGGGTGAGGGTAGTAGGGAGAGAGAGAGAGAGAGAGAGAGAGAGAGAGAGAGAGAGAGAGAGAGAGAGAGAGAGAGAGAGAGAGAGAGAGGAGGAGAGGGAGAGAGAGAGAGAGAGAGAGAGAGAGAGAGAGAGAGAGAGAGAGAAAGAGAGAGAGAGAGAGAAAGAAAGAGAAAGAGAAAGAGAGAGAGAGAGAGAGAGAGAGAGAGAGAGAGAGAGAGAGAGAGAGAGAGAGAGAGAGAGAGAGAAAGAGAGATAGAGAGAGAGAGAATAGAGAGAAGAGAGAGAGAGAGAATATCACACTAACGGAAAGAGAGCTAAAAAAAAAAAAAAAAAAAAAAAAAAAAAAAAAAAAAGGAATAATATCGAGGGAAGATCAATGACAAAGTCCGCCACAGGACGAGGCCGAGAAAGCACAGCCTTCTGACATCTGCTTGTGCCTTCGCTGACATGACAAGAGTCGTGAGTTAGTAGCAGCTTGCAGTCAGGCAGAAGGGAGAGGGTGGGAGTCGGGGGGGCATGGGGTGGTGCAGGGCATTGGGTGCAACGAGGGCTGCTTCCATGAGAGATATAAATATTATGACATGATTTGGCAACTGTGTGGCCAGTGAGATTCACCCATGCCCGCAGTGAGCCACGCCGGGGAGTTTCTACAGCCCGGGCGGCTCCAAGGTCAAGGTTACCCCCCCCCCCTTCCCCTCCCTCCCCCCTCCCTCCTCCTCCTCCTTTCCCCTCCGTAGGACACCTCCCTAGAGTCCTACGTTCGAACGCATGTCCTCTCCTCCGACGGGCGTCCTACGTAACGTTCGAGTCCCCGAGGCGCCGCGCGGAGCAGGACCGCCAGTGCTACGGATCTGGCCGTACAAGGCATCAATGTCAGGTATGAATGTCACGCAGGTGGAAACGCGCGGATCGCCTGCCCGGGATTCAAGTTCAAGGCCAAGGGAGCCCGCGCACCGCCACCGCCTCCGACTCGGAGCCCTTCGCCTCCAGCCCCGCGACTCGTGTTGCCTCCCGTTTCGCCGGCATGCTCCTCGAGGGGGAAAAAAATATCGCTCGTATATACGGAATCTTCAACCTGGCTCTTCATCTTTCGACTTGGCGAGAAAAATCAATAGAACTCTCCGATTCTCGCACGTCTGGCAACCCTCGCCGCCTCGGTTGCAAGCACGCTGCCACATATCCCGACCCCGGAACACATTTCGTATTTTCCGCCCGACGTTCTAGCGAAGTGCTGTAAATCCATTCGCATAATATCGCGATTGGCCAGGAGTGTCCCCCGCCACAGCAGAGAGCATTGCGAACATCGAACGCCGTTTATTAATAGCCGCAAAACGTCTCTTTGGCAACCGCGCTCACCTCCAAGGAGTCCCGTACGAAGCTCTCGGTTATGTAAAGCGCCAATGACGTCATTCACCAAAGCCGTTCTTCTACTACTCCTGGCGATCATCGTAACCCACGATCAGACGGAACGTTTACGATTCCGCGGAACGACGGCCACGGACTTCGGACAAACGCCGACCTGCTGTGTCCCGGCGGGCGGCGAATGTTATTTTTAAGCCTTTCCCGAGCTTCCTACGAAGCCAATGTTTGGCTGCGTTGTGCGCCAACAAAGCCTGTGATAAACAGACCACATAACACCGTTCGGCTGCCACCACGGCCCTCGCTGGCCACCATTTTGCCTCAATTTTCCTTCTGCTGCGCAAGCTTATAAGGCTGGATGCATTCCGCGCGCCCACGAGCACAGAGAACGCCCTCGCAGGGTGTTGATGCCAGACGAAATACGTTCGATGTAGCCTGGTTCTGACGCGATGGTGGGCGTGGCCTGAGCTAACACGTGGTGAAACTCAACGTGACTCACCCTCCACGTGCTCGTAGTCTCCCTCCCGTTCCTCCCTCCCTCCCCCCCTCGCCTCCTTTTCCTCTCCCGCCCCCGTTGCTTCCTCCCTCCCTCCCTCGCCTCTCCTTCAGGCCGACCATCGAGGGAAAAAATGGCCGATGGCTCGACCAGCCGCGATTGTATAAAGAATTGCTAATTACGTTTCGGCAGTCTCTACCTCAAGTGGCCGCGCCCTCCCCCTCTCCCCCTCTCCCTCCCCCGTCCTCCCAGATCCACGTCACGATGCAGGGGCATTCCGTCACCTCCGCTGCAACCTTGAGAGAAAAAAAACCCTTCATGACATCCCTTACAGGTGAACTTTGCAATACTTCCGTATGTACAATGATATATATATTTTTTTCTCTCTCTCTCTCGATATCTTCAGATACTGCGTCATCACCATCCCCTTCCCTCCCCTCCCCTACCATACCATATACCTCATCCCCCCCCAACCTCCAACCCCCCTCCCCCCCATTACCTCCCCCGTTCCAGCGCCTGACAATCTCTCCCTCTCTCCCTTGCTCCCTCCCTCGCTATCATGTTGTCTGGCCGAAACTATCACAACACATTACTTATTTTCCTTCATTGCACGTCACCATGGCCTTTCTTAGCTCGCCCTTTCTCTCTCTCTCTCTCTCTCTCTCTCTCTCTCTCTCTCTCTCTCTCTCTCTCTCTCTCTCTCTCTCTCTCTCTCTCTCTCTAAGTCTCTCTCTCACCCTCTCCCTCCCCGCTTCCCTTAATTCCGCCTCATTCATCCTTCCTTCCACTCTCTTCCCCCTTTCCTGCCCCACCCTTCTCTCTCTCTCTCTTTCTCTCTCCCTTCCTTCCCCTCCTCCTCCTCCACGCCCTCCCCCTATCCACCCACTTCCCCTCCCCCTACCCACCCCCCTCCACCCCTCGCAATGCGGCTTACATAACCGGGAGAGGCTCACTCTGCCCGCCTCCCAAATACCACTGCCTTGCCGTCGCTGCTGAAGACTTGTGCAGTTTTTAAGAGTCATTACGTAAGGAGAAGGCTTCTTTATAAAGCTGAGATGAAAATTATTTATAGTGATGCCTATCTATAAATACTTACATACACGTATACACATTATACATACATACATACATTATATATATATATATATATATATATATATATATATATATATATATATATATATATATACTTATACACACACACACACACACACATATGTGTGTGTGTGTGTGTGTGTGTGTGTGTGTGTGTGTGTG
>BOPN01002196.1:160000-170000 GCA_017312705.2 Penaeus japonicus
GGGAGAGGAAAATAAGGAAGAAGATGATGAAGTGGAGAGGGCGGTAGTGGGGAAGGCGGAGAAACAGAGAACCAGGAACCCGCGTTGTCTGCCTGAAAACATGTGATAGCTACTGCGAAGACCCATTGTAAGAGGGAGGAGGAGGAGGAGGAGGAGGAGGAGGAGGAAGGGATCCTTGGCGCATGACACTCGGCAGGGAGTTGGTGATGGCGGCGGCGCAGCGCCCCCTCCCCCCCCCCTGCCGTTTGTGGGGGAGGAATGAGAAAAAGAAATATGAAACAAAGATAGACAAAGAATGAAAGAAAGAGGGAGCGAGAGAGAGAGAGAGAGAGAGAGAGAGAGAGAGAGAGAGAGAGAGAGAGAGAGAGAGAGAGAGAGAGAGAGAGAGAGAGAGAGAGAAGAGAAAAGAGAGAGAATGATGATTATTCGGGAAGAAAAGCGGCCGTGAAATAAGGGAAATGGTGATCCGATGACCGCCAAGAGGACAAATAATGGTGACTTATCGGCGGTTCCTTTGAGCGCGTGACCTCCCTCGGTGTGAGTGCGACCCGGGCTCATGCGACGGGCGTGCGTGCGTGCGTGCGTGTGTGTGTGTGTGTGTGTGTGTGTGTGTGTGTGTGTGTGTGTGTGTGTGTGTGTGTGTGTGTGTGTGTGTGTGTGTGTGTGTGTGTGTGTGTGTGTGTGAGAGAGAGAGAGAGAGAGAGAGAGAGAGAGAGAGAGAGAGAGAGAGAGAGAGAGAGAGAGAGAGATTAATGCATCTGGTTGCAGGCACGAACAAGAACATGTCAACTTAACTTCATTTGTGAGTGAAGTGATATATAATGGCCTCTGTTTCTCTCTCTTTCTCTCTATCTTTCTTTATCTTTTTTTTCTTTTCTCTCTCTCATTCTCTCTCTCTCTCACTCTCATTCTCACTCTCTCTTCTCTCGAAAATAACACACATGTCTAAGATAAAAGGCGGTGCTGTTTAATAAAACGAGCACGTTCGTGACAGACAGACAGACAGTCAGAAAGACAAACACGCTGAGAGAGAGAGAGAGAGAGAGAGAGAGAGAGAGAGAGAGAGAGAGAGAGAGAGAGAGAGAGAGAGAGAGAGAGAGAGAGAGCAACTTCTGACACGCGCTGCGGAAAGATTTTTAACACGGCCAGTTAGTGGACAAGGGAAATCGAATCACCTTCTGATAACTATCCCTTAACCCTTAAATCCATACCCCTACCCCTACCCCTCCCCCCACCAAACACAAACACACAAACACACACACACACACACACACACATACACACACACACAAACACACCTTACCGTGAAAAGCCACATAGCAGCTGATCTTATATAACAACCCTTTCCCAGAATGAAAAGTAAACAAAAAGGAGAGAAAAAAAAAAGTGGCTATTAATGGCTAATCATCATATCTATTATTATCATATGTATTCATCAACTTCAGTATATTTGGCACAGACTCTAGGAACTAGAAATCATCGTCTTTGTCTCACTATGGTGTATGTATATCATGGTGTATAGTGAACGGTATGTGGTGTATGCATGTTCAGCGATCAGGGATTATCAGCCCTGTCAGTATCACGTGACCACTTCCACATCTTGTATGTAATAAGCACAAAAACATAGAAGCGAACTGACACACGAATAAAACGCGAATATTTACGTTTCGGAAGAGGCTCGAAAAGAGAAAAACACACACACACAAAAAAAAAAAACGAATGTCAGCATAAGTGATGATGACTAAGGCAAAGATTGACCAAAATTGCCACGACTTACAGTGACTGACAATCATCACCCTCCCCCCCTCCCCCCCCCTTTTTCCACCCCTATAAGGAGGGGCGACCCTCTTCCTCCTCCTAACAGCTGACAAGACACGAGGGAAGGGTGAGGGGGAAGGGGAAGGGTGGGGGTAAGGAGGCTAAGGGGAAGGGGCAGGAGAAGGCGAGTGAAGAGGGGGGGGGGGTCGTATTCCTCCCATGCGTCACCAGGTCGTCACCACACCTCCTGGTTTCGCTCACTGCTCACCTTCACCCCCTCCCTGGCCTTCGTCCCCGCGGCCCCTCCCTCTTCCTCTTCTGCTCAAACCAACCGGCCTGCAGAAACCCGCCATATGGGAGGTCGCGAACAGGGAAAAACCTTACCTTTGCCGGTTGACTTTTCTTCTCCTTTCCATCGTGAGCCGTACTTGGTTGCACGTGCGTCATGTACGTGAGAGCCGCGGCCACTCGCATCCCCGAGTCCCGGCCGGCACAGGGCCAGCACAGCCCAGGGGCACAGAGTCACACAGTCACGTCGCCGTTACTGCATAACGTGAGCGTCACGTCCTCTTGTTGTTCACTCCTACACGGGCGCTCGGCGGCGCCATTGCCAAGTGCGGATCTGCGTTCCCCATAGCACGGTGCCATTCTGCTACGTCATTTCTTAGCGGTGCCACATTGCGACACTGGCACTGCCGCGTCCTTGCACGGAGCCTACACTGCGTCACTGGCATCCGTGGTCCCCGCACAGAGCCACACTGAATCACTGGTGGCACGAGGCCGCCGCGGTGCCACACTGCCTCGGCGCGGCCACGGCGACCCCCAAACGGCGCCTCATCCGTATCCCGTCCCCGGCGGCGTCCCCGCACAGGGCGACCCGCCCGCGGACGGCGGCTCGATCGAGTGCCACACTGCGTCATTCACACCAAAGTCCCGCTCCGGATCTGGTGACACACTGGCCTCGCGTGAGCCCGAGCCAGCGGCGTGTGCGGAGGCCCCTCGCTCGCTGTGGGGGCGGCGCTGCACCTTGCGTCACACCAACTCACACTTCACACTCAACACTCCGGCCGTCGCCGCCTCTCGCCGCCTCTCGCACACACACGCCGCAGAACCGCTGCAACGGGCGGCTCGCTCACTCACTCACTCACTCACTCACTTACTCGCTCACTCGCTCGCTCGCCCGCCCGCCCGCAACTACGTATGAGCTGGCTTGCGTGGCAGTAGTGCGGCCCCGCACACACTGGGGGAAGGCAGAATCACACACTCACTCGCTCGCTCGCTCACTCACTCACACTAAACGGCGACGAAGACGAAGACCTCGAGGAAGGAAGGAAGGAAGGAAGGAAGGAAGGAAGGCTTCTGCAACTGCAAGTGCCCGCCGTCCGCTAGCCAACCAACCAACCAGCCCGCCCGCTCGCCCACCCGCTCGGTGGCCGCCCGGCTCGCAACACCAACCACCCGCCCGGGATCGCTGCTGCAACGCAACTGAGCCACCGCGACCACAGGCAGTAGTAGGCGGTGGCGGCGGCGATGGCGGAGGCAACACACACCACCACCACCGGCACGGGACAGGAGGGTGAAACAGGGTGAAAGAGAGGGAAGGGGGGAGGGGGAGGGGAGGATGAGGAGGGGGAGAAGAGGAGGATGAGGAGGAGGAAGAGGAGAAGGAGGAGAAGGAGGAGGAGGAGGAGGATGGGGAGAGGGAGACAGGTACGGATGGAGGGATTGGGAGACAGGGAAGGGGGAGTCAGGGAAGCAGGCAAAGACAGAGGGTGAGAGGGAAAGAAGGGGAGGGAGGGGGAGGGAGAGAGGGAGAGAGGGAGAGAGGGAGAGAGGGAGAGAGAGAGAGAGAGAGAGAGAGAGAGAGAGAGAGAGAGAGAGAGAGAGAGAGAGAGAGAGAGAAACTGAGAGAAAGAGAGTGAGAGACTGATAGATTGATAGATAGAAAGATAGACAGATAAACAAATTTTAGAGGGAGGCAAGTGAGGTGAACGGAGTAAAATAATGACGGACTCAATCCTAGATTTTTACATCTCTCTCTCTCTCTCTCTCTCTCTCTCTCTCTCTCTCTCTCTCTCTCTCTCTCTCTCTCTCTCTCATCCTGAGCCTACCTCAACACACGAGCGCAGTCCGTTGCGTGCGTGCGTGTGTGCGTGCGCGAGTCCCCCATCCTGCTTCCTATCCTTCAGGGAAACGTCACCGTCGTCCCTCTCCTGTGCCCGGGGACGATTCTTGTGATTCTTCTTAGGACTTCCCTTCCCTTCGTATGCTTTCCTTCCCTTTCCTTTCCTTTCCTTTCTTTTCCTTCCCTCCCCATCCCTGCCATACCTTTCCCCTTCCTTCCCTTCCCTTCCTTTCTTTTCCTTTCCTTTCCTTTCCTTCCCTTCCCTCCCCATCCCTGCCATACCTTTCCCTTCCCTTCCCCTTCCCTTCCCTTTCCCCTTCCTTCCCTTCCCTTCCCTTCCCTTCCCTTCCGTTCCTTCCTTTCCTTTCCCTTTCCTTCCCTTCCCTTCCCTTCCTTTCCTTTCCTTCCCCTCCTATCCCCTTCGTTTTTCTTTTCGTCCCCTCATCTCCCTCCCTTCCATTTTTACGCGTTTATCGATTTTCATCTATTCCTTATTTAGCAATTTCCCCGAACTCCTTCCTGCGCGTTTCTTTTCCATTCTTCATTCACCTTTCCATCTTACACTTCTCCCACTTTCCATTTTTCCCCTCCCCCTCTTTTATTTCTTCCACTTTCCATTTTCTCCATCTCCCACTTTTACTTCTTCCACTTTCCATTTTCCCCTCTTTTCCTCGCCTTCGTTTGCTCTTTTTTCACCCTCTTTCGACACTCCCTTCTTCTCTATTTTTCCATTTTTCCTTTGTTTATACTTGTCTGTCTGTTTCTCTATCTCCCTTGCGTTTACCCCACCCGGATGCCTTGTCTTTATTCGAGTAAAGTGGCAAACAAAAACAATATGAAAAAATACGAGAAAAGAAAAACAAAGATATGTGAAATAAAAATTATATTTATATATATAAATAAATAAATTAATTAACTAATTAATTAACATGTATATATATATATATATATATATATATATATATATATATATATATATATATATATATATATATAACTGCATCTAATACACAATGAATAAAAATAATAATAAATAAATAAATAAATAAATAAAAACATTTAAAAATTAAAAATATTAAAAAATGCTCCACCTCTGTGTTACACCACGTAAAACACAGGTGGAGTGACGCAAGTGGAGTAACACGCAAGTGGAATAACACAAGTGGAGTAACACGAAAGTGGAGTGACACGCAAGTGGAGTAACACGCAGGTGGAATAACACAAGTGGAGTAACACAAGTGGAGTAACACGCAGGTGGAATAACACAAGTGGAATAACACAAATGGAGTAACACGCAGGTGGAATAACACAAATGGAGTGACGCTCACGATCATCCTAGCGACAGCGTGGCGGGAGGGACACAGCTGGTCGTCCCAGTGACAAGTAATTTGTCCGAGTCATGGCGTGAGGCGGAGAGAAAGACGCTGCCTTACTGAGGACTGACGAACTTCTCAGAAACGAAACGAGGACGAAAACGAAAACGAAAACAAGAACAAAAACAAAGGACAAAATATAAGGACAAAAAGGGTGTTATTATCAAGAAATAAGACAATAAAAAGTGTAATGAAAAATATATGTATATGTTTGTTTTAAGATAAAGGCGTGCGACCGCCTCGGATAGGTAGATGCTTTACCTGAGTCAGTCTCTCTCTCTCTCTCTCTCTCTCTCTCTCTCTCTCTCTCTCTCTCTCTCTCTCTCTCTCTCTCTCTCTCTCTCTCTCTCTCTCTCTCTCTCTCCTGAAGGACGTGCAACATCACTCCCACTCCTACTCCCACTCTCACTCCCAATCCCCCTCCCCATTCCCTTCCCTTCCAAAACAACTTCCACTTCCATCTCTACCTCTACATCCACCTCCACCTCCCCCTTCCCATCTCCATCTCCACCTCTACATCCACCTCCACCTCCCCCTTCCCATCTCCACCTCTACCTCTACATCTACCTTCCCCCTCCAGCTCCACCTCCCCCTTCCCATCTCCACCTCTACCTCTACATCTACCTTCCCCCTCCAGCTCCACCTCCCCCTTCCCATCTCCACCTCCACCTCTACCTCGCCCCTCCCGCCTTCCCCTTCCCATCTCCACACGGAACTAATCTCAATACCCCCCCAAAAAGACCTTCCCATCCCCCCATCCCCCACCCCCCCCCCCCATCCCCTACCGCCAAACCCCGCCCCCCGGATTACCACCACCGCCAAGAATCGCCGACAACGCGACGCTCACTCGGTCCCCTCTCGAGTGGCAGCGACCGAGCGACCGACCGACCGACCGACAGCTCCTCACCTGTCGCCGGAGATTATGACCAGCTGGGTCGCCCGAATACGCTTTCCCCGAGGGGCGTCGCGCTCTACAACCCCCCTCACTCTACCCTCGCCCGGGTCATAGAATCTTACTGCTGGCATCGGTATATATATATATATATATATATATATATATATATATATATATATATATATATAAATATATATACATATATATATATATATATATATATATATATATATATATATATATATATATATATATATATATAAACAAACGGCCCGCAGGAATTAGGAAGAAAACAAATAAAGAGGACAACAACACGAGATCAGACGAAGCTTTAAGACAACGATAAGAGGACCAAGCAGGAATAAGAGGAATAAGAGGAGGAGGAGGAAGAGGAGGAGGAGGAAGAGGAGGAGGAAGAAGAAGGAGAGGAACAAGAGGAAGAAGAAAAATAAGAGGAGAGGAAGAAAAAGAGGAACAAGAGGAAGAAGAAAAATAAGAGGAGAGGAAGTAAAAGAGGAAGAGAAAGAAAAAGAGGAAGAAAAAGAAGAAGAAGAAAAAGAAGAAGAAGAAGAAGAACCCCGTCAGTCAGGTGAGAGGAACCGCGGCTTGTTCCCCCGCGCGCCGCTCTCTCCCTCGGATGTATGTGTCTGTATGTGTGGACATTGCACAATGCAAGGACGTTGTCACCCAGGCAGGCCACGTCAAAGCAAACAACGGTCTAACGTGTTTACAAACATGGGGCGGAGGTCACTCACACAAAAACAAAGATATCTGATTATGTACACACACACCAACGAGCATACACATATACACACGCACACGCACATGCACACAGACATACACACACACACATACACGAGAGAGAGATAGAGAGAGAGAGGGAAAGAGAGAGAGAGAGAGAGGGAGAGAGAGAGAGAGAGAGAGAGAGAGAGAGAGAGAGAGAGAGAGAGAGAGAGAGAGAGAGAGAGAGAGAGAGAGAGAGAGAGAGAGAGAGAGAGAGAGAGAGAAGAGAGAAGAGAGAAGAGAGAAGAGAGAAGAGAGAAGAGAGGAAGAGAGAAGAGAGAAGAGAGAAAAAAAAGAGAAAAAAGAAAAGACAGAACAGAAAAGAGAAAAGAGAGAAAAAAGAGAAAGACACAAAGAGAAACAGACAGACAGACAGAGAGACAGACAATCATAAACGTAAAGAGCCAGAGGAAGTATTACAAGAATAAATAGAGCCAACGAGCAGGAAAGTAAAACAGCTGATCCACACCGATAGAGGTCAAGGGTCATCCGAGTCTCACTCACATGGCTAATAATAAAACTTTTTTTTTTTCCTCCTCATTGTGTCCTCTCAAAACACGGTTCTCTTTTCCTCTTACTCTCATTCTTTATCTCTTTCTCTTTCTCTCTCTCTCTTTGCTTGTTAACTTTTTTTTTCCCTTTCTTTTTTTTTTTCTTTTTTTTTTTGAATGGGGTGGATGGGTGGGGGGGGGGGAGGGGGTGATGTTGCAAATCTTCCTGTCGTTCTGTTTCCCTTTTTTTTTTTTTTTTTTTGTTCTTTTGTATTTTTCCTTCTCCTTTGTCTCCACCATTTTCTTTTTCTTTTCTAATATGTCTTCGTTTTCTTTGTTACTTTACTTGTCTTTCTCTTATTGATTTATTTTTCTCACTCTTGCCTTCCCTTTTTCTTAACTTTCCTCTTTGTTTTTCCTTTAAAAGGCCTTGCTTTTTCCTCTCTCTCTCTCTCTCTCTCTCTCTCTCTCTCTCTCTCTCTCTCTCTCTCTCTCTCTCTCTCTCTCTCTCTCTCTCTCTCTCTCTCTATATATATATATATATATATATATATATATATATATATATATATATATATATATATATTTCCCCCTCCCCCCTCAAACTGCATTTGCTCTCTCTCTCTCTCTCTCTCTCTCTCTCTCTCTCTCTCTCTCTCTCTCTCTCTCTCTCTCTCTCTCTCTCATACGCACATGCACACACATTTCCACACACACACACACAAGCAACGACCAATATACCTCGTGCCAAACTGATGAAAAGCTATATTGGATAATGTTTATTTTGTATTGAAATATAGGGAGAGAGAGAGAGAGAGAGAGAGAGAGCGAGAGAAAGAGACAGAGAAAGAGAGAGGGGGTGGGAGTGAGTGAGGGAAGAAGAGAGTGATGGGAGAGTGAGAGGAAGAGACAGAGAAAAAAAAAAGACAGAGAAACAAACAGACAAACAGAAAAAAAAGGTAGACAAAAACAGACCACAGAGAAGGAGAAGAAGGAAGCGAGAAAAAAGGAGAGACCGATCTCAGCGCCCGACATCGCGTTATGACGAATCCGTAAATCCGACGGGAGTGACGCGGCGCCAATTAAGAGTAAGCCACACCATCTCGGACACCACTTATAAATCTTCTGGCTGCAAGGCATACTGTCATTAAGGGGGAGTTAATGACAGGTTAGCAAGATGATTGTGGAATATTTGCACTTAGAGGCCGAGGGAGAGATAATACATATACACACATACACATACACATACACACACAGATGCATGGGTACAGACAGACGAACACATGCACAGATTAGATATATATATACACATCAAAGCAAAGAAACAGCCTGTGATATACACGAAGGCACATCTGCCATATGAATACGCATGCACACACACACGCACACGCATAAACAGACACACAAAAGCTAAACACACACATGCACACGTAATCTACGGCCGAAGAGGCAAGAAGCATATCAGGTCCTCAATACAACACTGTAACACTCGGTACTAACATCGAGGGTAATATGACTCTCTCTCTCTCTCTCTCTCTCTCTCTCTCTCTCTCTCTCTCTCTCTCTCTCTCTCTCTCTCTCTCTCTCTCTCTCTCTCTCTCTCTCCCTCTCTCTCCTCTCTCTCTCTCTCTCTCTCTCTCTCTCTCTCTCTCTCTCTCTCTCTCTCTCTCTCTCTCTCTCTCGCTCTGGCTCTCTCTCTCTCTCTCTCTCTCTGTCTCTCGCCCTCTCTCTCTCTCTCTCTCTCTCTCTCTCTCTCTCTTTTTCTCTCTCTCGCTCTTTCTCTCTCTCTCTCTTTTTCTGTTTCTCTCTCTCTCTCTCTCTCTCTCTCTCTCTCTTTCTCTCTCTCTCTCCTATATCACAACTATCAAATCTATTAACACTATCACCCCCCCTCAACATACCTCAATCACCACACTCACTCCCATCATCACCACAATCCTCACACTCACTTATCACCACCATCACAACCACCAACACCACACCCACCTCAATCACCACACTAACACTTCAATCCCCACCGCCGTCATCACACTCACTCACCACCACCACCACCACCACCATCATCATCACAACCACCAACATTACCCCCACCCTACAACACCTCTACAACCCAACCATCACACTACCCCCGCAAAACCACCACGATCACCCCCCCCCCCCACCCCCCCCCACCCCCCGAGCCGCCGCCGTCGAGAACAACCGCAGCCACTGTTACCCTCTCGCGTCCGCCGCCCGCGCGCCCGCAAGCAAGCAAGCAAGCAAGCAAGCAAGGAAAGAAACGCCCTCTCGTCGCCACACGCACAGAAACATAAACGGGAGTCACTGCAATTGCTAAGGAGGGAGGGTAGGGAGGGAGGGGGGAGCGGAGGGGAAGGGAGGGAAGGAGGGGAGGGTAGGGGAAGGGAGGGGAGGGAGGGAAGAAGGGAGAGAGGGAGGGGAGGGGAAGGGAGGGAGGGAGGGAGGGGAGGGGAAGGGAGGGAGGGAGGGAGGGAGGGGAGGGGAGGGAGAGGGGGAAGGGAGGGAGGGGGAGGGGAGGGGGAAGGGAGGGATGGGAGGGGAGGGGGGGAGGGGAAGG
>BOPN01002196.1:182500-185000 GCA_017312705.2 Penaeus japonicus
GGTGTTCCAAGCTCCAGATTGCAACAGCGTTTCCAAAGGTGCAAGAAAGTCCCAAGTTGCGAGAAAGTTCCAAGTTGCGAGAAAGTCCCAAGTTGCAAGAAAGTTCCAAGTTGCGAGAAAGTTCCAGATTGCAACAGTGTTTCCAAAGGTGCAACAAAGTTCCCAGAAGAAGACGGACGCCGGGGCACGACGCCGGGTCCAATCAGCGAGTTGGGGGGGGGGGGTCGCGGTTTCATTTGCACGTCTTGACGAGTCGAGCGAGTGAGCGAGCGAGTGAGCGAGCGAGCGAGCACCTGCGCTGGATGAATAATGGGGGATTATCAAGGGAGGAAGTCCGGCGTCATTTGGGGGAGGGGGAGGGGGAGGGAGGGGAGCGAGAGTGGGGAGGAAGGGAGAGAGGGTAGGGAGCGAGAGAGATGGAAGGAGGGGGGAGGGGGGAAGGGATAGAGGGAGGGGGGAGGGGGAAGGGGAGAGAGGGAAGGAGGGGGGAGAGGAACGAGCAAGGATTGAAGGGAGTGCGGGAGGGAGGGAGGGAGAGAGGGAGGGAGAAAGGAAGGGAGAGAGGGAGGGAGAGAGGGAGAGAGAGAAGGAGGGAGAGAGGGAGGGGAGGGGAGGGAAGAGAGAGGGAGGAATAAATGGAAGAAGGGACGGAAAGATAGGGAGGAAGGGTGGGAAGGAAAGAGACAAGGAGGAAGAAAGGTAGGAAGGGAAGAAGGGAGAGAAGGAGAGGGGAAAAAAATAAGAGAAAAAAAAATAGAGAAAAAGAAGAGAAATCACTGCTACTTCTCGATAAAGAAAGAGAGAGAGAGAGAGAGAGAGAGAGAGAGAGAGAGAGAGAGTCGCGCAGTACGTGCTATGTAACTTTAATGTTTATTTACCATCCCTCCTCATATTCCTGAACAGGCGTGGCAGAAGAAAAAATAAAGATTCTTCCCCGGCTAAGCTACGCAATCCAGTTGACGAAGAAGAAAATGTGATAAAGAAGAAGAAATAAATGTGATACAGAAGAAGATGAAAAGGGGGGGTAGGAGGAGATGGAGAAGAGGAGGAGGAGGAAGAAAGGAGGAGTAGGAGGAGGAAGAGGAAGAAGAGAGGAGGAGGAGGAGGAAGAAGGAGGAGGAAGAGGAAAAAGAAGAAAGGAGGAGGAGAAAAAAACGAGAAGAACGATAAGAAAAAAGAAGAAAAGAAAAGAAAAGAAAAAACAGACAAATCACATCCCGATGCTGAAAGAGAGGATCTTATTGATTCTTTGCAGGAGCTGTCCCTCAGGATCCCCCCCCCATCCCCCCCCACTCCCCTAAGTTAAAAGACGCACTCAGGATGGCGTTGAGGAATCCTACTTCACATATAGGAATCGAAAGAGTTAATCAGCTGACTGATCCTCCCCTAGAGTTAACTCTCTCGGTGCAAATCGTAGGTCACTTTATATATATATATATATATATATATATATATATATATATATATATATATATATATATATATACGTATACAAATTTTTATCTCCCTGACCAGGACTCGAACCCGCGCCGTAAGATTGACAGATACGGAGGTGATACCGCCCGGCTACACGACCCGACAAAAGAGTCATTCAACCAGACGCCTTATGAGATGTCATGGACATTACCTATGTGTTCTTAGCAGAACAGTGATAGCGAATTTTTACGAACAACTCCCGCGGGCACTCGGCAGCGACGGAATCACAAATTCAAGTCCCAAATCAGGTTACCAAGGTTATATATATGAGAAGATGGTAGAATGCAGTAACGCATTTTTAATATATAAATTTTTTTTATATATTAAATATATATATATTTAAAATAGATTTACTGCATTCTATAATCTTTTCATATATAATAATATATATATAATATTATATATATATATATATATATATATATATATATATATATATATATATATACAATATATATATATATATATATATATATATATATATATATATATATAAGTATATATATATATATTTATATATATATATATATATATATATATATATATATATATATATATAAATGTATATATATATTTATATATATATATATATATATATATATATATATATATATATATATATTTTATAATATATATATATATATATATATATATATATATATATATATATATATATATATATATATACATATATATATATTTATATATATACATATATATATATATATATATATATATATATATATATATATATATATATATATATATATATATATATATATATATATGTATGTATATATATATATATATATATATAAATATGTATATATATAAATATGTATATATATATATATAAATATATAAATATATATATATATATAAATATATAAATATATATATATACACATATATATATTTTTTTTTCATTACAGATTACGTTAGTGCGATGTTGATCAGTGTGGAAGGAATAGTATTTTCTGCAAAGTGGAAGAAAGAGGCCCCCGAGAAGAATGGTCCAGGATTA
>BOPN01002196.1:207500-210000 GCA_017312705.2 Penaeus japonicus
TAATGAAAAGCGATTAAAAAGTTTGCCGTGAAAGATGACTCTCATTAATAGCACGTCACAGCACGTCATTGTGTCTCTATGGACATCATACGTCAAAAGGGATATCATTACGGGTGAAGTGGCAGAGGACGAAGTGGGTGGGTGAGAGAAAGAGTGAGAGAGAGGGAGGGAAGGAGGGAGCGATGGGAGAGAGAGAGGGAAGGAGGGAGGGAGGGGAGGGAGGGAGGGAGGGAGGGAGGGAGGGAGGGATAGATGGAGAGAGAAGGAGGGAGGTAGGGAGGGAGGGAGGGAAAGAGAGAGCGAAAGAGAGAGCGAAAGAGAGAGCGAAAGAGAGAAAATGGAAAGAGAAAAAACAGAAAGAAAAAAGATAATGAGAAAGCACAAAGAAAGAGAAAAAAAAAACAGACCCCCTACCCCCAAAAAAAAGCAACAACAACAACAAAGACATCGACAAAAACAGCCGAGAAGGGCGCGAGGCCGAGATCCCACCGGCGCGGCGCGTTCATCCCGAGAACCGGTAAGCGACAGAGCGGGCGAACGCGGTGCCTTCCGAGAACGCCGCGTTTGTACCCTGGCCCGCGCTTCTCCGTACTACCAAGAAGAAGAAGAAGAAGGAGGATGAGGAGGAAGAGGAGGAGGAGGAGGAGGAGGAGGAGGAGGAGGAGGAGGAGGAGGAGGAGGAGAAGAAGGAGGAGGAGGAGGAGAAGGAGGAGGAGGAGGAGGAGGAGGAGGAGGAGGAGGAGGAGAAGAAGGAGGAGGAGGAGGAGGAGGAGGAGAAGAAGGAGGAGAAGAAGGAGGAGAAGAAGGAGGAGGGGGAGGGGAAGAGAAGAAGAAGAAGAAGAAGAAGAAGAAGAAGAAGAAGAAGGAGAAAGAGAAGAAGGAGGAGGAGAAGAAGAAGGAGAAGGAGAAGGAGAAGGAGAAAGAGAAGAAGAAGAGAATAATAATAATGATAATAATAATAATAAGAAAGAACAGGAAAAGAAAAAAGAAAAAAGAAAAATGAAAAGAAGAAGAAGATGAAAAGATAGAAAAAAACAAGAAGAAAAGAAAGGAAAAATAAACAAATAAAGAAAGAACGAAAGAAAATGATAAAGAAGACGAAGAAGAAGGAAAAAAACATTGAGAATCAGGAAAGGTAAACAGTAAAGAAGACGAAGAAAAAAAAAACCATTGAGAATCAGGAAAGGTAAACAGTAATCATGCCAATAAAAATAACGAAAGAAAATAGAGACAAATGCACAATAAAAAAAGGCTGATAACGCTTAAGCAAGCATAGGAAGATAAACACAAATGCTCAATAAAAAAAATATATATATATAATAATTATAATAATAACAATATTGCAACGAACTTGGACGAAAAAAAATTATCAAAACATGACTATGACTTATGATGACTATGACTTATGATGACACTGACGATGACTGATGACTATGACCTATGATGACTGATGACTGATAACTATGACTTATGATGACGATGACGACGCCGCTGCTACCCAATAAATCCTAAAACACTAATACCATCAGCAATGACCTCAGCAAATAACAATATACATGAAAACTATA
Organism: Penaeus japonicus; assembly: GCA_017312705.2. Lineage (NCBI taxonomy): Eukaryota > Metazoa > Arthropoda > Malacostraca > Decapoda > Penaeidae > Penaeus > Penaeus japonicus. Next base: position 209,069 of record BOPN01002196.1, read on the forward strand.
ATTGCGCAAACAAAACAAATAAAGTGCCAGGGAGAAAGAACAATGCAAGAGTGTCATCCCATCTGGCACGCTCGGATAACGCCCGCCCAGCCGCCCGCACGCCCGCCCGCCCTCCCTACTCTCTTCTACCTTCCTCTCTCTTCTCTCCACCCCATCCTCCTCTTTCTCTCCCCTCCCTCCCCTCTCCACACACACACACACACACATTCCCCTCCTCGTCCTCTTCTTTCCCAACCTTCTCTCGCCTCCCCTCTCTTCTCTTCTTCCTCCTCCTCCTTCTCTCTCCTCTTCCTCCCTCTCCCTCTCCCCTCACCCATCCTCCCCCAACCCACTCCTCCTCCTCCTCCTCCTCTTCTTCTTCCTCCTCCTCCTCCTCCTCCCTCTCCTCCTCCTCCTCCCTCTCCCCTCACCCATCCTCCCCCAACCCACTCCTCCTCCTCCTCCTCCTCCCTCTCCCCTCACCCATCCTCCCCCAACCCACTCCACCCCTCTTCCTCGTCTCCCCCCCCCCCCCCCCCGCCTCAACCCCTTCCCCTTCCCCTCGACTGCCAATCGAGAGGCATTTCCCCTCGAATAAAAAGGGTTTGCAGGCTATAGATGCACTAAACACTCTCTTACTCTCTCACTCACTCTCTGTACCTTTTCTTTCTCTTTCTCTTTCTCTCTGTACCTTTCTCTCTCTCTGTATCTTTCTTTCTTTCTTTCTCTCTCACTTCCTCACTTTCTCTCTCTCTCTCTCTCTCTCTTCTCTCTCTCTCTCTCTCTCTCTCTCTCTCTCTCTCTCTCTCTCTCTCTCTCTCTCTCTCTCTCCCTCTCATAAGATGATAAAACAACTCTAATACCAAGAATGACAATATGAAGGTCTCATGTGTGAGAGTCCCATGCAAACCTTAAAGAGTCTTTACATCATTACACATTTTAGACCCTACATG
>BOPN01002196.1:217500-222500 GCA_017312705.2 Penaeus japonicus
GAGAGGGGGGAGAAGAAAGAAGGAGGGGTGGGAAAGAGGGATGAAGGAAGCGTGAACCTGGAGGAGGGTAGCGGGTAAGGTGTGGAGGAGTAATAAGAGGACGAAGAGGAGAAAGAAGAGGATGAGGATGAGGAGAAGGAAAGGGAGGGGGAGGAAATATGAAGAAGAAATAAAAAGGGCAAAAGGGAAAGATAGAAAAGGGAAGTAGATATGATGATGGTGGAGAGAGGGGAAAGGGGGAAGGGGGGAGGAGGACGAACGAAAGACCGTGGAGGAAAAAAAAAGGAAAGAAAAAAAAGAAAGCTTACAAGTACACAAACACCCTCCACATACCCAGACCCCCCCCCCCCCACACCCACATACCTCACCCACCAATCCACCCCCCACCCCCCTCCCCCCCGCCCACACACACACAGAGGTCGGTGCGAAAGAGAAAGGAAAACGAAAGGGAAAAGTACACTGGGTTGACACAGCACTCCATAAGGCTCTCCAGCTCAGGCCCCTCGAGGACGGCCTTGTTGGACGCCACCGGAGGGCCTCTCCTGGCGGGCTGGGTCGAGGGAGAGGAAGGGAGAGGGAGAGGGAGAGGGAGGAGGGGAGAGGAAGGGAGAGGAAGAGGGAGTGGGAGGGAGAGGGAGGAAGGGAGAGGGAAAGGGAGAGGGAAAGGGAGGAAGGGAGTGGGAGGGAGAGGAAGAGGGAGAGGAGGGAGAGGGAGGAGGGGGAAGGGAGAGGGAGGGGGAGGGAGTGGGAGTGAGAGGATGGGAGAGGGAAAGGGAGTGGGAGGGAGAGGAAGGGAGAGGGAAAGGGAGTGGGAGGGAGTGGGAAAGGGAGTGGGAAAGGGAGTGGGAGGGGAGGGGGAGGGAGTGGGAGGGAGAGGAAGGGAGAGGAAGAGGGAGAGGAAGGGAGAGGAAAAGAGAGTGGGAAAGTGAGAGGGAAAGTGAGAGGGAGGGAGAGGAAGGGAGAGGGAGAGGGAGGAGGGGAGAGGAAGGGAGAGGGAGAGGGAGGAGGGGAGAGGGAAAGTGAGAGGGAGGAAGGGAGTGGGAGGGAGAGGAAGAGGGAGTGGGAGGGAGAGGAAGAGGGAGTGGGAGGGAGAGGGAAAGGGAGAGGGAAAGGGAGTGAGAGGATGGGAGAGGGAAAGGGAGAGGGAGGAGGGGAGAGGAAGGGAGAGGGAAAGGGGAAGGGAGTGGGAGTGAGAGGATGGGAGAGGGAAAGGGAGTGGGAGGGAGAGGAAGGGAGAGGGAAAGGGAGAGGGAGGGAGAGGAAGGGAGAGGGAGAGGAAGGGAGGGGTGGGTGAGAGGATGGGAGAGGGGAAAGGGAGTGGGAGAGAGGAGGGAGAGGGAAAGGGAGTGGGAGGGAGTGGGAAAGGGAGTGGGAGGGAGTGGGAAAGGGAGTGGGAGGGAGAGGGAAAGGGAGTGGGAGGGAGAGGAAGGAAGAGGAAGAGGGAGAGGAAGGGAGATGAAAAGGGAGTGGGAAAGTGAGAGGGGGGAGAGGAAGGGAGAGGGAGAGGGATAGGAAGGGAGTGGGAAAGGGAGAGGGAGTGGGAGAGGAAGGGAGAGGGAAAGGAGTAGGATGGAGAGGGAAAGGGAGAGGAAGGGAGAGGAAAAGAGAGAGGGAAAGGGAGAGGAAGGGAGAGGGAAAGGGGAAGGGAGTGGGAGGGAGAGGGAAAGGGAGTGGGAGGGAGGGAAAGGGAGTGGGAGGGAGATGGAAAGGGAGTGGGAGGAGGAGGGAGAGGGAAAAGGAGTGGGAGGGAGAGGGAAAGGGAGTGGGAGGAGGAGGGAGAGGGAAAAGGAGTGGGAGGGAGAGGGAAAGGGAGTGGGAGGAGGGGAGAGGAAGGGAGAGGGAGGGAGAGGGAGTAGGGGAGAGGAAGGAAAAGGGGAAGGGAGTGGGAGGGGAGAGGGAGGGAGGGAGAAGGGAGAAAAAATAAAAATAAAAACTAAATAAAAATTAAAACTAAATAAAAAAAAATAAAATAGAATAAAAAGGGCAAAACAGCAAAAGACCATGTAAACCACACCACATGTAGAAAGGAAAAGGACGCATGAAATGAGTTGCATCACATGAATATTTAATTGGCATCGAGTGCATAAAAATCTAATGACAAAAAAAAAGCAAGAAAGAAAAAAAAGAAAGAAAAAAAGAAAGAAAGAAAAAAGAAAGAAGGAAAAGAAAGAAAGAAAGAAAGAAAGAAAGAAAGAAAAGAAGAAGAAGAAGAAAAAAACAGAAACCGGCGGCGACACAGACTTCCGGGTCACTGGCGCGAGCGAGTGCATGACTGGGGCGCCTCCGCTGTCAACGCCTTCGTCAGCGAATTTCGAAACACGATCACGCTTTTCCTTATGTGCGCACGTATTCGTTTGCAGCGAGAATATGGAGACAGGAAGGCACGCACGCGTATACACACATACACGCACGCATGCACACGCACACACGCACGCGCACACACACACACACACACATACATACACACACACACACACACACACACACACACACACGCACGCGCACGCACACAGACAGACAGACAGACAGACAGACAGACAGACAGACACACACACACACACACACTCCCCCCTCCCCCACCTCCCTCCCCCCAACACTGACACACACCCTCCCTCCCAACACACAGACAGACCGAGGGCGTGACCAAACCTCCTGTGCGTGTGTGCGCGCGCGTGCGTTGCGGACAGCGAGTGGGTGACCCAGCTGGCGGGCGGCCATTCTCTGCCTCATCCTATGCCGCCCACACTTCCAGAACCGTTAGTCCGCCGGCAAATTTGGGCTGTCCCAACTCCTTACTCGCTCGCAGGTAACGGAGGGAGGGAGGGAGGGAGGGAGGGAGAGAGGGAGAGAGGGAGGGAGAGATGGGTGGAGGGAGGGAGGGAGGGAGGGATGGAGGGAGGGAGGGAGGGAGGGAGAGATGGGTGGAGGGAGGGAGGGATGGGTGGAGGGAGGGAGAGATGGGTGGAGAGATGGGTGGTGGGAGGGAGGGAGAGATGGGTGGAGGGAGGGAGAGATGGGTGGAGGGAGGGAGGGATGGGTGGAGGGAGGGAGAGATGGGTGAGGGAGGGAGGGAGAGATGGGTGGAGAGATGGGTGGAGGGAGGGAGGGAGGGATGGGTGGAGGGAGGGAGGGGAGTGGGAGTGGGATGGGTGGAGGGAGGGAGAGATGGGTGAGGGAGGGAGGGAGAGATGGGTGGAGAGATGGGTGGAGGGAGGGAGGGAGGGATGGGTGGAGGGAGGGGGGGGAGGGATGGGTGGAGGGAGGGAGGGAGGGATGGGTGGAGGGAGGGAGAGATGGGTGGAGGGAGGGAGAGATGGGTGGAGAGATGGGTGGTGGGAGGGAGGGAGAGATGGGTGGAGGGAGGGAGAGATGGGTGGAGGGAGGGAGGGATGGGTGGAGGGAGGGAGAGATGGGTGAGGGAGGGAGGGAGAGATGGGTGGAGGGAGGGAGGGATGGGTGGAGGGTGGGTGAGGAGGGGAGGGAGGGATGGGTGGAGGGAGGGAGAGATGGGTGGAGGGAGGGAGAGATGGGTGGAGAGATGGGTGGTGGGAGGGAGGGAGAGATGGGTGGAGGGAGGGAGAGATGGGTGGAGGGAGGGAGGGAGAGATGGGGTGAGGGAGGGAGGGGGAGAGATGGGTGGAGAGATGGGTGGAGGAGGGAGGGAGAGATGGGTGGAGGGGGAGGGAGGGAGGGTGGAGGGAGGGAGGGAGGGATGGGTGGAGGGAGGGAGAGATGGGTGAGGGAGGGAGGGAGAGATGGGTGGAGAGATGGGTGGAGGGAGGGAGGGAGAGATGGGTGGAGGGAGGGAGGGATGGGTGGAGGGAGGGAGAGATGGGTGAGGGAGGGAGGGAGAGATGGGTGGAGGGAGGGGTGGAGGGAGGGAGGGAGGGATGGGTGGAGGGAGGGAGGGAGGGAGGGAGGGAGGGAGAGATGGGTGGAGGGAGGGAGAGATGGGTGGAGAGATGGGTGGTGGGAGGGAGGGAGAGATGGGTGGAGGGAGGGAGAGATGGGTGGAGTGGGAGGGAGATGGGTGGAGAGATGGGTGGAGGGAGGGAGAGATGGGTGGAGGGAGGGAGAGATGGGTGGAGGGAGGGAGGGATGGGTGGAGGGAGGGAGAGATGGGTGAGGGAGGGAGGGAGAGATGGGTGGAGAGATGGGTGGAGGGAGGGAGGGATGGGTGGAGGGAGGGAGAGATGGGTGAGGGAGGGAGGGAGAGATGGGTGGAGAGATGGGTGGAGGGAGGGAGGGAGGGATGGGTGGAGGGAGGGAGGGAGGGATGGGTGGAGGGAGGGAGAGATGGGTGGAGGGAGGGAGAGAGGGGTGGAGAGATGGGTGGTGGGAGGGAGGGAGAGATGGGTGGAGGGAGGGAGAGATGGGTGGAGGGAGGGAGGGATGGGTGGAGGGAGGGAGAGATGGGTGAGGGAGGGAGGGAGAGATGGATGGAGAGATGGGTGGAGGGAGGGGAGGGGAGAGATGGGTGGAGGGAGGGAGGGATGGGTGGAGGGAGGGAGAGATGGGTGAGGGAGGGAGGGAGAGATGGGTGGAGGGAGGGAGAGATGGGTGAGTGGGAGTGGGAGGGAGAGATGGGTGGAGGGAGGGAGAGATGGGTGGAGGGAGGGAGGGATGGGTGGAGGGAGGGAGAGATGGGTGAGGGAGGGAGGGAGAGATGGGTGGAGGGAGGGAGGGAGAGGTGGGTGGAGGGAGGGAGAGATGGGTGGAGGGAGGGAGGGATGGGTGGAGGGAGGGAGGGAGAGATGGGTGGAGGGAGGGAGGGAGAGATGGGTGGAGGGAGGGAGAGATGGGTGGAGGGAGGGAGAGATGGGTGGAGAGATGGGTGGTGGGAGGGAGGGAGAGATGGGTGGAGGGAGGGAGAGATGGGTGGAGGGAGGGAGGGATGGGTGGAGGGAGGGAGAGATGGGTGAGGGAGGGATGGGTGGAGAGATGGGTGGAGGGAGGGAGGGAGAGATGGGTGGAGGGAGGGAGGGATGGGTGGAGGGAGG
>BOPN01002197.1:0-5000 GCA_017312705.2 Penaeus japonicus
TTATTTTATTTATCCGTCACATTTTATCCTACGCCCTACACCCGACACCCGTCACATTTTCCCGACGCCCCACACCCCACAGGTTCTTTACTACGGGCCCTAATCTAACTCAACCTAAATTCACCACACCCTATCACACCTCACCTCATTATAACCGAGGAAACCATCCTCCTTCGTGTAGGGTCCTGCGAAGGCCGAGGGCAGCGTAGGGGCGTCGAGGCCGTTACTCGCTGGATCCTGAAGGAGGTAGGACCGGCCGAAGAGTCCTAGGCCAAGGACCAGCTTCTCCGGAGGTGCTCCCGCGTCGAGGTACAACTTGACGGTTTGTTCCTTGGGGTGGAGGGGGGGGGGCAGAAAGGGGGGGATTATCATATTTGGTATTATTGTCACTGTTTATTTTCATTTTCATTATGATTTTATTGTCATTATCAATATTATTGTAATTATCGTTATCGTTATCATTATCATGATAATTATCATTATCGCCATCGTTATCATTATCCTATTATTACGAGTATTATAAGTAGTATTAATAGTTATGAATATGGGCGCGATAATTATGATATATAATATAGCCCCGGCAGCATGTGCTCTAGTATCACATACAAAATGTTCAAACACTAGCAAAGAAAATACTATGAAGCACTCAGGGGCCAGCTATCACCCCAAGAAACAAAAGTCTATCATAAATAAAATAAAAAAAATCTACCAGAGATTGTTCTGGTGATGAATCAGTAAATCTGACAGTTTAACAGTAAATCCAGTTCAACGCCACAACCTAACAGACCCTGAGGTTCCTGAGAAACGACATGACAATCCGTCAGAACCCCTTGGCATTATCCTTCCGACAATCTAGCAAACCTAAGAGACCTAACCAAGCACTCAGTAAAACGCATCTAAGTGCATGACGTCATGAACCTCCACCATCATACGCATCCCAGTGCACAACCACCCTCTCCAGCACCCCGGCGAGCGGTTCCTCTTCCTACCACGTTGCGCATTTTGTCTTCGGCGCTCTCGTCGTCCCGCGGGTAGAGCGGCGCGTTGTGGCCCGTGCGACCGTCCCATTTGCCGTGGTAGTCGTAGGACGCGATGTGCATGTAGTCGAGGTGCTGTGCTAGATCCGGGATGTTGTAGGCGACGCCGACGATCCCCCTGTCAGCTGCTACGGCGGCGGTCAGGCTCCAGCCGTGCTTGGAGAATTCTTGGCGGAGTTCCTGCGAAGGAGGGAGGCGGTTTGGGAAGGGAGGTTGTGGTTGCATTTATGTAATGTTGCTTCGGTGTGGTGTTGGGCTGTATTTGTGTTTCGTGTTGATTTGTTTATAGGTTATTGTACTTAGAGAATTACAGACAGAGTTCACGTACTATTTACTACTTTTATTTTCTTTTTAAATGTTATTGAGTTTTATCGTCATTATTTCACATTGATATGTTTACATGTCAGCACTTCGTTATGCTTGGGGAAAGTGAAGAGTTCCTGCGAAGGAGGAAATGATCAGGTTTTTTGTTCTTCTTCTTAAGGAAATGCCATTGTTCTGTTTTTAACACGGTGTTGAGTCGTGTCATTGTTATACCATGTTATACTCGTAAGTCTGTTATTTTGCGTGTGTGGAAAGTTGCAGTGGCGATGTCGATGTTAATATTGTTGTTCTTGTGGTGTCTTTTTATCATTTTGTTACAATACGGTTGAATTGTCAACATTCCTCACTCACCTTTACGAGAACGACATAGTTCTCCTTATCGGCCGGAGAGCCTCCCCGCGTAGCAGGGTATTCCCAGTCCAGGTCGAGGCCGTCCAATTTGTACTTGCTGCGGGAGGAAGACGGTCAGGCTTTTCTGGTTGCGTCGTTAGTTGTTGTTATTGTTGGTGGTGGTGCTGGTATACATGTATACATATATACATACACATACACATATACACACACACACACATATAATCATATATATATATATATATATATATATATATATATATATATATATATATATATATATTATGTGTGTGCTTGCGTGCGTGCGTGCGTGCGTGCGTGTGTGTGAGTGTGAGTATGTGTGTGTGTGTGGTGTGTGTGTGTGTGTGTGTGTGTGTGTGTGTGTGTGTGTGTGTGTGTGTGAGTGTGTGCCTGTATGCATATGTACGCGAACATTATAATTCACAAAAAAAACGTTCACAACCCCCCCACCCCCTAACCCCCTATCCCGGCTCGCCCGCCCACCCACCCACCTCCCGCGCCCCCTATCCACCTACCCACCTCCCGCCCCACCCTCATCCACCCATCTCCCGCGCCCCCTATCCACCCATCCACCTCCCACTCCATCCACCCACCCACCCACCCACCTCCCGCGCCCCTCACCCTCATCCACCCACCTCCCGCGCCCCCACCCCACCCCTACCCACCAATCCACCCATCCACCCACCTCCCGCGCCCCCTATCCACCCACCCCTATCCATTACCTCCCGCCCCCCCCCATCCACCCACCCCCACCTCCCCCTTTACTCACTGGATGAACAAGACAGCCGAGTCGATGAAGGCTCTCCTGGAGGTGCTGTTGCCCGCCATCTGGGAGTACTTGGTCGAGCCCTCCGTCCACCCGCCCACCGCCACCACCACCTTCAGCCGCGGGTTCTGCGCTCGCAGGCCCACGGCGCGCTCGAGGGCTCCTGTAGGGGGTTAAGGGGTAGGGAGGGAAGGGAAGGGAAGGGGGGGGGAGGGGGGAGAAGGATGGTTAGATGGATGGATGGGTGGGTGGATTGGTGGGTGAATTGATGGATGGATGGATGGATCGATTGGTGGGTGGGTGGGTGGATGGATGGATGATTAAATAAATGAATGAACGAACGAATGGATGGATGGATAGAAATAAATTAATCGGTGGATAGTTATAGATGGATAGATAGATAAATATAGAGATAAATAGAGATAGAGACAGATAAGTAGGTTGTGAAAAACCGATATAAAGATAGACCGATCAATAGATAGATAGACAGGAAGGTAGGTAAGAGGGGGGGGGGTAAGGTAGATGGGGAGGGGAAGGAGTGAGAAAAAAGTAAAATTATAAGTAGTTGTTAAGGCAGGTAGGTAGGTGGGGGGGAGGGGTAAGTGGGGAGGTAGGTTGATAAGTAAATATGTAAGTAGGTAGGTATATAAATAAGTATACAGCTAAGAAGGTATGGATCTAGATATATAAGTAGGTAGGAAAGTAGATAGGTAAGTGGTAGGTAGATAAATAAGTAGGTAGATAGATAGATAGGTAGATAATCATGTAGGTTTAAAGGTTGGTATATAGACTTCTGAATATATAAAAATGATAGATAAGTAAATGGGTAGATAGATAGATAATTGTACTGATAGACAAGTAGGAAGGTAGACGGAAAAAAATAAGTTTTAACCATTACTATAGCTTCAGTAAATAACGATAATCAGAACTTAAATTAGTGAAATAACCAAAAAAGGACGTCACAGCTACACAAAAAAAAGAAGCCCAACCTATGACGTCACAGCAACAACAACAAAATCCCAACCTATGACGTCACACCAACAAATGACGTCACATCTCGTCACTCACTCTCCCTGACGTCATATCTCGGATCTATCGGCTTCATAGCGAACGTTCTCTCGTCCAATCCAGCGAAAGCGTAGATAAGCGTCGTGCACAGTGTAGGGTCGACGTCTTCAATGTTGAATTTCCCCGCGCCGGACCGGTACACCGACCACGAGGCCAGGTAGCAGACCACCTCTTGCTCGTGACTCCCGGCAGCGCCATCTTGGAAAGGGGAAACGAGCTTATTTTTAGTTTATTTTTTATTTTTTATTTTTTGTTTTTTATTTTTTTTTGTTATTATTATTTTTTTACTTTTAATTTCTTTACTTTTTCTTTTTTTGGGGGTGTATTAATTTGATGTTTTGTTGTCGTTGGTGGTGGTGTTTTTTTATGAGTTTTATCATCATTTTATTATAATCGTCAAAGTCTGGATCGTTATGTACATATTTATATAAGGTGATGATTTTATTTAGTTTGTTACTTCAATTATTGATCCATAAATTAAGAAATTCCTTTTATAACATATAAAATATATATTGTCATTGCTGTTATCATAATGAAATTCATCATCATCTCCATCATTACATTTACTAATATTATCAATATAATTACGGAAATTGATATTTATTGTCTTTTGATCCGAAATATTGCAATAAAATGTATGATAAGAACATGTTATCATTGATAAAGGTTTGTTTTCTTTCGATATGGAGAAAAAAAACATTTATATGACTCATAATATAACCAAATTACCTTCACTTTAAACAAAGTATACAAAGTAATATTGAAGGGGATTTACCTGACATTAAGTACACTCAGAGAGGCAAGTCAGATCCCGTTTTCTTTTGGGGAAAAATGGCCCGTCACAGAAAACGGGATTTTTTTTGCTATATCAATGGTGCATATAGACTTCATTGCAACTTTACTGTATTTTTATTATAACGTAATAATCGTGTAATGAGCTTTTGAGAATTAGTTACAGTAGTCTAGTGTTGATAATTATAAAGTGCAAAATGCAATTCCACACAATTTTCTTTTCATATGAAGTCTGTCTGTCTCTCTATAAATAGGCCTATAAATAAACACACGCATGAGTTGATATGCAACAATGTATGTAGTAAAAGAGGAATTGTCATTTAGTTTAGTTTACACTAAAAATAGCCATTTTCTTCTGTCGCTGCTATTTCTTATTGTGAGATCGACAATTTAAATATTCAGTATTTCTTTATCAAAAGTTACAAATGTTTAAAAGAAGCTAATTAATTGTAGCACGAATGTCTTCTGGCGTAAACATTTTTGTGTTTATATTTAGAATAGTTTGTTTTTGCGGTTTTGATGTCATTTTTACACGTAAATGAGTACTTTAGCAAAATAAAATAAAATCTTGAATATATTTTCATATTCTTATATGGTGTCATATGCAAATGATTTCATGATTAGTGAAGTGTCACCATTGG
>BOPN01002197.1:10000-17500 GCA_017312705.2 Penaeus japonicus
GATGGGATTGTGTTTGATTGGGAGATGTGATTGGGTTTGATTGGGAAATGTGATTGTGTTTGATTGTGTTTGATTGGGAAATGGGATTGGGTTTGATTGGGAAATGGGATTGTGTTTGATTGGGAGATGGGATTGTGTTTGATTGGGAAATGTGATTGTGTTTGATTGGGAGATGGGATTGTATTTGATTAAATGATTATGTTTGATTGGGAAATGTGATTGTGTTTGATTGGGAGATGGGATTGTGTTTGATTGGAGATGATTGTGGTTGATTGGGAATGTGATTGTGTTTGATTGGGAGAGATGGGATTGTGTTTGATTGGGGAGATGGGATTGTGTTTGATTGGGAGATGGGATTGTGTTTGATTGGGAGATGGGATTGTGTTTGATTGGGAGATGTGATTGGGTTTGATTGGGAGATGGGATTGTGTTTGATTGGGAGATGTGATTGTGTTTGATTGGGAGATGTGATTGTGTTTGATTGGGAGATGGGATTGTGTTTGATTGGGAGATGTGATTGTGTTTGATTGGGAGATGGGATTGTGTTTGATTGGGAGATGGGATTGTGTTTGATTGGGAGATGGGATTGTGTTTGATTGGGAGATGGGATTGTGTTTGATTGGGAGATGGGATTGTGTTTGATTGGGAGATGGGATTGTGTTTGATTGGGAAATATAATTGTGTTTGTGTAATAAACTTTTGTAATGAGAACCAGGTTTTCTTTTTGTTTTTGTTTTTCTTTCTCTCTCTACTTTATTTCTCCCTCCCCTTCCCTCAACACTTCTATCTTTCTCTCTCTCTCTCTCTCTCTCTCTCTCTCTCTCTTCCCTTAATATGCGATTGGGAGATGTGATTGTGATTGATTGGGAAATGTGATTGTGTTTGATTGGGAAATATAATTGTGTTTGTGTAATAAACTTGTAATGAGAACCAGTTTTTTTTTTTTTTTTTTTCTTTCTCTCTCTTCTTTATTTCTCCATCCCCTTCCCTCAACACTTCTATCTCCCCCGCTCTCTCTCTTCCCTTCCCTTCCTTTCCCTCCCCTCCCATCCCCTTCGGGAACTTTCCTTCTCCCTCCCCTCTCCCATTTCCTCCCCTCTTCCCCCTCACTCGCTTCCTTTCATTCCAGCCTCCTTCCTACCTCCCCCTCTTCCTCTTCCCCTCCCTCCCCCCACCCCTCCTTAGATATAAACAAAACATAATAACGATTGTTGATCATACCAATCGAGACAAGAGACATCAAAGGATACATAAATAAATTACAATAACATCGAGACTGTATCTGAGTGGAATCTGCCTCTCCTTTCCTAACTGATACTGAATGCGGGAGTGCGTGGGCCGAATTTTAATAGTTACTCCTTTGTTGAACATTTTTTTTTTTTTAACAGTTTTTTTCTTTTTTTTAAGATGGAATAGATTATCCGTTTGGCGTTTTTATCTATTCCATCATTCGTACATCTTTTTTATCTATATTTCATTTTATTTATTTATTTTTTTTTTTTATTATTATTATTATTTTTTTTTTTAGAAATATCGCCTCACAAAAATACCGTATCTGAATTTGATGTTCTTCATTTATAGAAAAAAAAAAGAAAAAAAAAGAAAAAGAAAACAAAAACAAATCGAAAAACAAGCCATGTCGTTTTCTTTCTTTTTTCATACCTTTTAGGAATAGGAAAATACATCATAAACGAATGCGTGTATCTTCTCGACGCCTTTTATCGAGCGTCATATCTATTCTGTCATACGTTTTGGTGTGTATTTTGGGGGGATATGAATTGCAGAGAGAGAGAGAGAGAGAGAGAGAGAGAGAGAGAGAGAGAGAGAGAGAGGAGGGGGAGGGTGGGAGGGAGAGGGAGAGGAGAAAGAAAGAGAGAGGGGGGGGAAATGATGGAGGGGGAGGGGGAGGAAGAAGAGAGAGAGAGAGAGAGAGAGAGAGAGAGAGAGAGAGAGAGAGAGAGAGAGAGAGAGAGAGAGAGAGAGAGAGAGAGAGAGAGAGAGAGAAGGAGGGGGAGGGGGAGGGAGAAGAGAGAGAGAGGAGAGAGAGAGGAGAGAGAAAAAGAGAGAGAGGAGAAAAGAAGAGAGACAGAGAAAGAAGAGAAAGAATGGGGAGAGGTAATTGAAAAAACAAATGAGACCAAAACACAGATAAAAAAAAAACAGACCCACATAAACCCTAAGAGAAACAGACAAACACACACACAGAGGAAGAGAAGAAATCTGTGAGAGAGTTAGATTCCCGTATGTATGCCAGATCCAAGGTCGCATTGCTGCCCACATCATAAACACATACTGGAAACTTCCAGGTCACTCTCGCATGGTCGATAATGTCAATTATGTGTGTATGTGTGTGTGTGTGTGTGTGTGTGTGTGTGTGTGTGTGTGTGTGTGTGTGTGTGTGTGTGTGTGTGTGTGTGTGTGTGTATATATATATATATATATATATATATATATATATATATATATATATATATATATATATATATATATATATATATATATATATATAAATATATGTATATATATATATATATATATAGAGAGAGAGAGAGATAGAGAGAGAGAGAGAGATAGATAGATAGACAGATATAGATAGATAAATACATAGATGAATAGATATAAATATACAGATATATAAATATGTGTGTGTATGAGTATGAGTATGAGTGTGTGAACATATACATATATATATATATATATATATATATATATATATATATATATATATATATACATATATACACATATATACAAAGTTGCTGACGGATTGCGGTAAAATTTATGGGTGGCTTGCCCATTGCCCACCCATCTAAGATCCAATTAAATGATTCCTCGCAGAGTTCTTCACTCAGTGGGCGCTTCCGACTTATCATTGTTATAATCGGTATTGTTATCATACAGGACACTGATATATTCAAATTTTCGTTATCCTTGCAATTGCAATCAATATCATGAGCATGGATATTCATGGATATCAAAGAGAGAGAGAGAGAGAGAGAGAGAGAGAGAGAGAGAGAGAGAGAGAGAGAGAGAGAGAGAGAGAGAGAGAGAGAGAGAGAGAGTGTGAGAGAGAGAGATAGAGAGACAGGGAGAAGGAGAAACAGAGAGAGAGAGAGAGGGGGGGGGGGAGGAGGAGAAACAGAGAAACAGAGAAAGAGAGAGAAACAGAGAAAAAGAGAAAGAGAAAGAGAGAGATAGAGAGAGAGAGAGAGGATGGGAAAGAAAATAGGGAGGAGACAAGCGGGGAAATCAGAGAGAAAACAAAAACAAAACAATAAAATGAAGCAAAACTTCCTTTCAAGCGAGGCAAGATTCGATTTTTTTTCTTTCTCTTTCTCTCTCGCTCGCTCTATTTTTTTCCTTCGTCTTCTCTCTCATTTTTTTTTATTTTCTTTTTTTCTTTGGCAACGGGATTCGAGGTGAACTGGTGATGTGCGTGTTCTTCTGTATGCTCTGTGCTTTGGAGGGCGTGAGTGGGGGGGAGAGAGTGAGAGGTAGAGAGAGAGAGAGAGAGAGAGAGAGAGAGAGAGAGAGAGAGAGAGAGAGAGAGAGAGAGAGAGAGAGAGAGAGAGAGAGAGAGAGAGAGAGAGAGAGGGGGGGGGGGGAGGGAGAGAGAGAGAGAGAGAGAGAGAGAGAGAGAGAGAGAGAGAGAGAGAGAGAGAGAGAGAGAGAGAGAGACCCAGAGAGAGAGAGAGAGAGACAGAATGAGAAAGAGAGAGAGAGAGAGAGAGAGAGAGAGAGAGAGAGAGAGAGAGAGAGAGAGAGAGAGAGAGAGAGAGAGAGAGAGAGAGAGAGAGAGAGAGAGAGAGAGAGAGAATGAGAAAGAGAGAGAGAGAGAGAATGAGAAAGAGAGAGAGAGAGAGAGAGAGAGAGAGAGAGAGAGAGAGAGAGAGAGAGAGAGAGAGAGAGAGAGAGAGAGAGAGAGAGAGAGAGAGAGAGAGAGAGAGAGAGAGAGAGAGAGAGAGAGAGAGAGAGTGAGTGAGTAGGTATGTGGGTGAGAGAGTGAGTGAGTGAGTAAGTGAGTGAGTAGGTAGGTGGATGAGAGACTGAGTGAATGGATGAGTGTGTAGGTGAAAAAGTGAATGAGTGAGTGAGTGAGTGTGAGTGAGAGAGTGAGTGAGTGAGTGCATGTGTGTGTGTGAGCGTGTGAGCGTGTAAGTTGTGTGTATGTGTGCGTGTGTGCAATTTTGGGCGTTGTCCGCTAGAATCCTTGAGCACCTAGCCCATGAGGAGGTCTTCTCAAAAATCTTTACCAAAACGGACTGTCGTAATTACAGCATCATAGCGATGGCGAAAAAAACTGTCTATATGACTTTTTTTATATATAAATAAGTACAAAAAAGGGGGAAAAAATGAACGAAAACTCTCGGGAAATAAAAACCCACATCTCAGAAGTTGCGCAAGGGGTCAGAGCTAGTTGTCAAGGTGTGACAATATGACCTTTCTAATTCACAAGAAAGGTCATGTTTTGTGTAATTGGTGGTGTTGCATGTGTAAATTTATACAGGAAGATTGATTATCAGATAGATAGATAGCCGTGTAGATAGATAAATAAATAGATAAGCTGAGATGTTGATTGATAAATAGATAGTTGTCTAACTATGTATATATTGCATGAACAGTATATACGTGTGTATGTACGTATAAGTATGTGCGTGTGCGTGTGTGTGCCCGTGTGTGTATCTCAAACTCAATCAAACCTAAGCCTACAAGAAAAAAAACACGAAATTAAGTATCGTAATAAGCCTTAAAAAAAAAAAAAAAAAAAAAAAAAAAAAAAAAAAAAAAAAAAAAAAAAAAAAAAAACAGGTATGGTCCAAGTACAGTGACTTGCCGGGCCAGTGACTTAACATTTTGATCTTCCAGTTTCTCTACTGATCTCCTCCCGTGACTCAACTTCAGTCACTGTGACCCTGAAACTTGAGAGAAACTTGATGCGATATTTCTTCGGGGTGAATTTTTTTTGAGTCGGTGGTGGGGGTGGGGGGGGGTTAGGGGCGGCGGACTAGGGGGATGTTTTCGGTCTGTTTGGATCTGTGTGTGCGTGTGGGGGGGGGGGGGTGTGTGTGTGTGTGTGTGTGTGTGTGTGTGTGTGTGTGTGTGTGTGTGTGTGTGTGTGTGTGTGTGTGTGTGTGTGTGTGTGTGTGTGTGTGTGTGTGTGTGTGTGTGTGTGCAATTATGTATAATCATATATAAATGTATACATACATACATTTATATATATATATATATATATATATATATATATATATATATATATACATATATGTGTATGTGTGTGTATGTATGTATGTATGCAAGTAAGGTAGGCCTATATATATACATTACACACACACACACACACACGCACACACACATATATATATATATATATATATATATATATATATATATATATATATATATATATATATATATATATATATATACATATATATACATATATATATATATATATATACATATATATATATATATATATATATACATACATATATATATATATATATATATATATATATATATATATATATATATATATGTGTGTGTGTGTGTGTGTGTGTGTGTGTGTGTGTGTGTGTGTGTGTCTGTTCCTTTATGATCACTCTTTTCATCTTTCTTCCTTATTTTTGTCACAACAATTGTATTACTCAATATATTACTTGACTGATTTATTGTCAACGATTTTTCGTGCTGTAACACATGGATAAACATTAACGGTTTTCAACGATTTTTCATGCTATAGCGACGTGCTGGATAAACATTAACGGTTTTCTAAACTGACTATATATCGTTGAATAGATTATGAATTGGTAAACACACAGATATATATATATATATATATATATATATATATATATATATATATATATATATATATATATATATATATATATATATATATATATATATATATATATATATATATATATATATATATATATATATATATATATATATATATATATATATTCTTTCCTTCCCCTCCCTCCTTCCTTCCTTCCTTAATTCCTTTCCTTCCTCCCTCTTCTCTCTTGCTTTCTTTCATTCACTCTCTCTTTCTTCTCTGTCCCTCCCTTCCTTCTCTCTCCCTCCCTTTTATCTCTTTCCCTCCATTCCTCCCTCCTTCCCTTCCTTCTCCTCCACACTCTCTCTTCCTTCTCTGTCCCTCACTACCATCTTTTTCCCTCCATTCCTCCCCCCCTCCCCCTCTACACTCTCTTTTTCTTCTCTGTCCCTCACTTCCATCTCTTTCCCTCCATTCATTCCTCCCTCCCTCCCTTCCTTCCCCTCCATACTCTCTCTTCCTTCTCTGTCCCTCCCTTCCTTCTCTCTCCCTCACTTCCATCTCCTTCTCTCCACCCCCCTCCTCCCTTCCTTCCCCTCCACACCCTCTCTTCCTTCTCTGTCCCTCCCTTCCTTCTCTCTCCCTCACATCCATCTCTTTCCCTCCATTCCTCCCTCCCTCCCTTCCTTCCTTCTCCTCCACACTCTCTCTTCCTTCTCTGTCCCTCCCTTCCTTCTCTCTCCCTCACATCCATCTCTTTCCCTCCATTCCTCCCTCCCTCCCTTCCTTCCTTCTCCTCCACACTCTCTCTTCCTTCTCTGTCCCTCCCTTCGATCTCTTTCCCTCACTTCCATCTCTTTCCCTCACTTCCATCTCTTTCCCTCACTTCCATCTCTTTCCCTCCCTCCCTCCCTCCCTCCCTCCCCCTCCACACTCTCTCTGCTTTCCTCTCCATAATTCCCTCTATCAAATTAGCACACACCATCTAACTCATACACAGCGATAGCAAACCCGACTATGCTGTAAACATCAAGTGACATTTCAACATAGCCGTTCTTTTAACCTGTCATAAATAATGGTAATTTTTAATAAATAATAACACTGCACAATGAGAACAATCACCTCTCGTTTCAACTACCTTGATCAATACCGGGGAATTTAAAATCGTATATTTTACGTAGAATCGAATAACAACTAAGAATGCTATAACACTCACTAAACCAAAAACACAGACTTTAAATAACAATGAAAAAAAACACAAAATTTAATCCAATACATATTATATACACCCATTAACCGGGTATACACACTATAAACAATCGAGATTAACCAACCACTTACCGAGGGCTAGCGCCGCGAGAGCCAGTAACAACCCTATGCACTTTGCCATTCTTAGAGACACTGAAACACCTTCGTTCTCTTGGAGTCAGCTGGATGCGGCCGGGTATGTGAGTTGCCAGGTCGCTTATTTCAAAATTGGGTTTGATTCTTTGATTATGTTGATGTATTTATGTGTTTTTTGTGTGTTTTTGATGTATGTGAGTTATCGTTTGGGTTAGGGGGAGTGATGTGATAGTTTTGGGAGAGTTGGTTTGCTTTTTTTTTTGGGGGTTTGGTGGTAGTAGGAAGATGCGGTTATATTTAATATATTTGAAGTAAGTAACTCGCCGTCGACGCATTCATGCGAGGCGATATCTGTAGATGATGTTTAT
>BOPN01002197.1:25000-47500 GCA_017312705.2 Penaeus japonicus
GTCACGGAGACGATCTTTGGCCAACTATAAAGTCAGTTAAATGAACTTTAAACATTGTGCAATGCTGCCAGACTTGTTGTCCTTTGGCGCCTGGGAAAACATGTCGTACACTTGGTTTCCATGAGAGAGAGAGAGAGAGAGAGAGAGAGAGAGAGAGAGAGAGAGAGAGAGAGAGAGAGAGAGAGAGAGAGAGAGAGAGAGAGAGAGAGAGAGAGAGAGAGAGAGAGAGAGAGAGAGAGAGAGAGAGAGAGAGAGAGAGAGAGAGAGAGAGAGAGAGAGAGAGAGAGAGAGAGAGAGAGAGAGAGAGAGAGAGAGAGAGAGAGAGAGAGAGAGAGAGAGAGAGAGAGAGAGAGAGAGAAGGGGAGAGGGCATCAAGCAATTAACCAGTAATTAGAGTAGAATATAGTCAATCTAGTGAGAGTTTTATAAAGTTAGAAAAATATAGAGTTAGCCGAGAACAGGACAATTTATTCAGCAATATACTGATAATGGTATCAGTAATGGCAATAATAATGGTAGCGATAATGGTGATGATAACAATAATAGAAATAATGATAATGAGCATAATACATGATAAGTATGCAATATCTAGCAGGACACGTATGTTGTGATGATAATGATAATAATATTGGTAATGATAACGATAATAATAATAGTTATACTAAAGATAATACACCTATTCTTGCATCTCATCATTTTTGTTTACATCATTGACTCCCAGAATACCATTCAGTGCTCCACCCACTAAGACTTAATTATTTTCTTCTGTTCCTTTTCTCTTTGATTTGCTTACTCCTTTTAGTTATCGATGTTTATCCTGTCTCCACATTTGCATTTGGAGTTTCATTTCACTCGTGAGGTTCATGCTTGTTTTTTGGCCACGGAAGCTATGTTCATTTTGTTCAGGTAATTGTAAATCGTGGACTAGGTGAAGGTGAACTTTGCTGTGAGGGTGAATTCCTATGCGGTTGGCGCCGGTTTTATTTCCACTTGTGGCACCCCATGGCATCCATACTCGGTGCTTACATGAGCAGCACCACGTGTGTGTGTATGTGTGTGTGTGTGTGTGTAAATATATATATATATATATATATATATATATATATATATATATATATATATATATATATATATACATATATATATGTATATATATATAGATAGATAGATAGATAGACACACACACACACACACACATATATATACATACATATATATATATATATATATATATATATATATATATATATATATATATATATATATATATATATACAAGTAGGGCTATTTCACATATCACGTGATATAGTAAAGATTGCGAATCAGTGCCTAATCTGTGGCGTAAATATTCGATCGGACTTCCCAGAAGCCGAACTCCCAGGGGCGGGGAATTGGTCGAGGGGGGGGGGGGTCACCCAGTGGCGGATGCGTCTCACCTTGGGTAAAGGACATGTATACATGCTTGCAGGCACACACACACACGCGATATGTGTTTGTATATATTTGCTTAAATTCTCTCTCTCATCCCCCCACACACATATATATATATATATATATATCTGTGTGTGTGTGTGTGTGTGTGTGTGTGTGTATACATACATATATACACACACACACACACACATATATATATATATATATATATATATGTATATATATATATATATATATATATATATATATATATATATATATATATATATATATACATGATATATTCTTAAATGCATCCATAATATATTTCCACTGCTTAATGATATCAATGAATTACATGTCCGAACGTCCGGACAATCGGATTTCTGGTACAAATCACTCACTCCTCACCAGAAAGTGCAGCCAGAACTCGTCACTAGCAGCACACGTTCAGGTTATTCCACATATATAAATTGCAGATATATAACCATCTCCACAATTTCAATGCGTATCAAGTAACGACCAAAACACGCCCTGAAACCATACCGAAGCAATATTAATAGAAGCTAGGACCTTACATTCATTAGTCTGTAACGAAATCCCTCCTAAAGTTAGGGTATCAAAGACTCAATAGAGTAAAGAGGAAATGAGAACAAACGAAAAGAAAAAAGTCATGATCCCCCTCAAGACAAGACAATTCTTCTAAATCTGGTAAGAAATGATCTTTCAATGTCGTTAGAGTAAACAGGCGAATGAATAGAACGACTAAATGCTGTCAGATTAAAAAAAGGATAAGAATATCTTGGGCCAAAATGAATCATCGAACATCAGAGGGTTGGATTAAGGTAAACGCACCTGAAACTCTTAGTATCTTAGAACTGTAAATCATAAAGCAATCGTGAAATGAGTTCAAGATGACGTCATTTTAGTTTTCAATACAGTGTCATTTTTTTTCTCCCATTTCTTCTGGAACGTTTCCTTGCATAGTGATAGACGATCGTTCGTGAGAAGATCCATCACAGAACTGGATCATGCGTGTGGACGATCGTAAGACGATAGACGAACATCTTGTACCTAACTTCGTGAGTTGCTTTCGAATAATTAATGAATATTGATAGAGCACCTTGTCATTGAGCCTGCAACATTAGGAATCATCTGAATGGTTTGTGCAACAGTGTGCTTGTTTGGCGTAGAATAATCCTTGATTTGAATCGTATTGAAGGTATATAGGCTGACCTAAGTAATGGGATGAACCAAGGGCAGCCTGCCTGTATATATGCATATATATATATGTATATATATACATACATATATATATATATATATATATATATATATATACATATATATGTGTGTATATATGTATATATATATGTATATATATATGTATATATATTATACATATTTATACACACACACACAGATATATATATATATATATATATATATATATATATATATATATATATATATATGTATATATATATGTGTATGTATGTATATATATAAACACATATGTATGTATATATATATATATACCGTAGATACATATATGAAGACTGATTTTATAATTTTTCCGTTAGATTTTTACTTCGCAAAGGCTGATGTTCCAGAATAGACAAAATCAGATAAGAGATTAAGAGGAAGCCCATCTTATCGAATTCTCAGAAATTTAGGTTATCTGTCCAGAATCGATTACTTTAGAGCATTGCAAGCACGTATGTTTGATATATATCTTTTCTTATTCGGTATACGATCACTTTCATCCTTTGCATCCAAATGAAAGGATTCTCAAGTCACATTTTACACACACTCAAGGAAACAAAGGTATAGTGATATAGTATATAGTGACCTCTAAGGTAGATATTTTTGGACTGACTGAATTAAAAAATCTCAAAATCAGTTTAGCTGTGAATTGTATGTAAGCGTTGTATAAACAGAATGCTTTGCTCATC
Organism: Penaeus japonicus; assembly: GCA_017312705.2. Classification (NCBI taxonomy): domain Eukaryota; kingdom Metazoa; phylum Arthropoda; class Malacostraca; order Decapoda; family Penaeidae; genus Penaeus; species Penaeus japonicus. The sequence goes on from BOPN01002197.1 coordinate 28,369, forward strand.
TGAAGAAAAAACGAAAAAAGAAAAAAAAAAATGTAATTAAGATGGATTTTATTGATTTGGCTGAAGATGTGTGTGTGGGGGAGGGTGGGGGGGGCAAAAACCATGTAGCCTACTTGATGCTAGGGGAGGAGGGGGGGGGGTAGTAAGGACCACTTAGAAAGAGATAAGTTAAAAGGTTGAGTACCAATACGTCAAGACAGTGGTTCCCAAAGTGTGTGTCGCTATTATCTCCTCTGTGTGCTGTTATAATTTGGGTATAACAATATGTATTTAATACTGGCGTCCTGATTTTCGATCTTTCGAGAATTCTTTACATAGATCAGAACTCCGTAATGATGACAACACTCTAAAACCCAGATACAAGGAAGTGTCACTTGAACCTTTCTATATTGCTATTGAGAAAGAATTCCCATTTTTACCCCCTCCAAAAATCAGAAAATTCTTCAGTTTTCAACCTCGTATATGTGTGAATAAGGGCTCTCAACCCTCACTAAAATAATAAAGCTAGTGAAGGTTAATAAAAAAATATCTAGGCTGCTAAGCGTTGAAGAAGAAATGAGGGCGTGTCTAGCCAGTGTTGCTCCTCATATACCGCCGATATGCAAATCCAGTCTACCTCATGTGTCTCGTTAATAATCTAAGTGTGTATATCAACAATGGAATTTACATATATTCTAATATGAATTGACAAGTCTCATCACACAAACACACACACACATTAAAGTTTTTAGTATTCTACTTTTGTAATCATTATCCTTATCAGGATTATTATTTACAGTAGCATTCCTATTGTTATGTATTTTCTTAGGATTACTAATGCTATTACGGCAATTATCATTATTATCGTTGTGAGTTCTATAATCATCAGTATTACACAAGGGATACAAGGAATATTATTGTTTAACCGGGGGTTCGAGTCCCGGTCAGGGAGGTAAAATTTGTATTTCTATATTAAACGCGTTACTGCATTCTACCATCTTTCACACACACACACAAACACACACACACACACACTCACACACACACACACACACTCACACACACATACACATACACACACACACACACATGCTTAAATATAAATAAATATATATATATATATATATATATATATATAGATAGATAGATAGATAGATAGATAGATATAGATATAGATATATATAAGGATAAGATTACCACAAAAATGTGCTCTTGTTGAAGTTTTCCAGTTAAGCAAGTTTACTAAACTTTTATATTATCAATCTAGGAGGATTTATTGAAGATAAGTGGCACAGTATAATATATCTGATATAATTATCATAACATATGTAATTAATGTGACATGTATTCAATATCAAATTTGTGTAATTCCATAATTAATATTTGTAACTAACATATATGCAAGTAATGTGCAAGTCATTTATATAATGCATTTAAATCACAATGTTGTATATGTAATCAAAGCATTTTATATAAATAGACACTAAACAATTGTGCACAGTAGCTATTTATTTTCAGAACTTCAGCAATTATATAATAATTATTTCTGGTTAAGCTAGTCACATAAACAAATAAATTTTCAATTCTAGAAACTTGAATGAAAGAGTGAGAACACGGTTCTATAATCATGGCTATATGTACTTAGAAAAATAATAAACATATGTATTCAAATGACGCCAAAATCATTCAATAAGAAAGTTAAAGTTTTTAGTATTCTACTTTTGTAATCATTATCCTTATCAGGATTATTATTTACAGTAGCATTCCTATTGTTATGTATTTTCTTAGGATTACTAATGCTACTACGGCAATTATCATTATTATCGTTGTGAGTTCTATAATCACCAGTATTACACAAGGGATGCAAAGAATAGTATTGTTTAACCGGGGGTTCGAGTCACGGTCAGGGAGATCAAATTTGTATTTCTATATCAAACGTGTTACTGCATTCTACCATCTTTCACACACACACAAACACACACACGCACACACACACACACTCACACACACACACACAAACACACACACACACATACGCACACACACACACACACACACACACACACACACACACACACACACATACATATATATATATATATATATAAATATATATATATATATATACATAATCCATATACGGCTCATGTGTCTAAGTTCCAGCGACCAATGAATTAGATCATGGTGGTGATGCGAGGTGATGAGCGGATGTCTGGGTAGAATAAAAGTAGATATTGTGGTGAAAAGGGATGCTTGGTGTAGATTAAGGGTGATGAGGCTAGACTGTGAGTTTTTTAGGGAGCAGATAAGGGTGTATGCAGAGTAGTAAAAAAATTATATGTAAAATGTAAAAAAGAGGTATGACTGAGACAAAAAAAATATATATATCTTAAGAACGCATGAAATATATTTGACAACGTTTTGATGCTTATCAACGCATGAAATGTATTTGACAACGTTTTGATGCTTATCTTCTTCGGATGTACTTTTTTTTTCCGAAGATGAACAGCGTCATATACATCTCTTGCATTAAAATATTCAGTCTCATTTAAAGTTCTCCTCTACATATGTTGCAGTGAATTCAGTAATTTTAATCTATTTAAGGAAGTTTGGGTAGATCTAGTTTAGTTAATAGATAAAAACTGTGATATAAAACAACAACTAACAAATGGCATAGGTGTGAGGTCATAATGAACTTTTTAGTTGTTAATTAGATTATAATGATAAGTGGTATGTCACAGACTGAACGTTATGGGAATGATAAAACACAAAATCGGTGAATATTATAATTTTATTCATATTTACAGTCCAGTGAAAAAGACTAACCTCTTAATCATAAGAAAATCCAATCTTATTTTGAATTGATCTCGTTTCCACTGACAATCGAAAGTATAAATTTGCTATGAAATTGCCATAAGATATAAGAGTTATCCAAAAATTTTGATTTCTGTTGTGTTTTCTTGTCACCGTCTTTCTCTGTTTAGTTTCAGCCAATAGGAATCATCGGCCAACTCCTTCTCTTCTCTGATTGGTCCTTCGATGTTTTGCCGTTAAAATATCGGACAATCACTCAGTGTTTACAGTTATGACTGGATATTTAATCTAATTACAATACGTCATAAACTCTAAAATCACAGTTATACTAATAGTCCTAAGATAGTTGAAAAAAGTGGTGATATTAAAGAATGCATTCATACCTTAAAGTTTAGTGCACCAAATAAGAATAAAAGAATATACAAAGAGTAGCTGGCAACTCCAGTGGGATTTGAAGCATGGCATAGTATGGGAGAATTTATTACTAACGTTTATCGTTTTTATTAAAAAATTTCGGAGTGGATAAAAGTAATATTGAATAAGGAGATAAGAAAAAAACACTTTCAACCGAACACGAACATACATGAACGGAAAAAAAGAAAGTATTAAGAGATAGAAATAGTAGATAAGTAATTTTTCAAAGGATCTGGACAATAGATTTGCAAAAGGCCTTTGGGACGCTGTGAAAAAGACGCAAACAGGAGTGCCAACCGTAGACCTCTTTAGCGAGCAGCCAAAGAAGTGAGCAGGAGTGCCAACACAACCGTGACTGCAGGGGTTGCAACAGAAGAACCTCCACGGCCGCCAACTCGGGATGGTCTGCAATGGGATTTTGGAGGTTAGTTAGCGGTTTGGGTTGCATTGCTTTCTTACTTATCAACATTCATGTGTAAGAAATGTATACGATAAAACATTTGTTTTCATATGGTCGTTAAGATATCTTTATCTTCATGTGTCCTTTTTTTTACAGTTATTGAACAAGAAATGCAATCCGTATGGGGTGATTATATGAATTATATATATGAATTATGAGGTTTATTTATGTTGTTTTGGGGGTATTTTCTTTTCAAGGAAATAAATATGTGCAGCTTACAAAATAGCGTTCAACTGCTGCGAATATATAAAAGATGTTTAATTCCTACTGTGATGTAAAATTGTTTCTTTTTGAGTAATAGTTGCGTAATTTTTGGGGTACAGATGAAACGTGAAATTTATTAACATAAAGGAATCTTTAAAGAAATGTTATTACTTACAACAGTGCATTCTAAAAACCTAGTTTTGTCCCATATGCTTGGGTATTGAGGAAAATCTTATCCTTATCCTATTGGATTTAACTGATCTCTCTCTCTCTCACCCCTCCTCCTCCTTCCCCCTTTCTTTGACCCTACCCCTCTCTATTCCACTTCTCTCTATCTGCTTATCTTCCCTCTCCCCTTCTTCCCCCCTTCCTCTCCCTCCCTCACTCCATCCTCCCTCCCCGCCCCCTCCCACATCCATTTTCTCCCTCCCTTATAAACATATCCGTACACACCCTCCTCCTCCTTCACCCTACCCCTCTCTCGCTCTCTTTCCCTCCCTCGCCCTTCCTTCCCCCTTACTCCTCCCTTCCCCTCCCTCTCTCCCTTCCCCTCTCCCTCCCCCATTCCTCTTTCCTTCCCTTCCCCTTTCCCTCCCCCCTTCCTCTTTCCTTCCCTTCCCTACCCCCTTCCTCTCTCCCTTCCCCTCTCCCTCCCCCTTTTCTCTCTCCTTCCCTTCTCTTCCCCTCCCTTTCACCCTTCCTCTCTCCCTTCCCCTTCCCCTTCCCCTCCCTTTCACCTTCCCTCCCTCCTACTTTCTTACCTTCCAGACTCATGTTCCCGGCTGTCCAGGGTGTTGCTGTCATCAAACTTGTCATCGAAGTCATCATCGTCCAGACTGGGCTTGACAGGCATAGAGGTCTTGCTAGGCCTATTCTCCATGTTAGATGTGAGGGCTTTGTTGATTGCGCGGAGGAGGGGGTACCTGGGGGAGAAATGGGATTACTTTTGGGTAATTGTGTTTTGGGGTTTATCTTGTGGTTGATTTTGTTGTTGTTATCTTTGGTCTTTCTTTATTGTAATATTTGTTTATTGTTATTGTTATTTTTTTGTTATATACTGTTTTATAGCATTAGTCATGATTATGATAGGGATGTTGATAGTAATAATGATATTAATGGTATCAGTATTAATGATAACAATAATAATGATAATTATAATAACGACAACGATGACAATATAACAGTGGTGATAATGACGATGATAGTGATAATAATAATAGTGAGGATATTGATAATGATAACAACAGTGAGCGTAATAATAATGATGGTAATAACAACAGTGAGTGTAATGATAATGATGATGATAATAATAATAACAAGAATAACAATATGATAATCATGAAAGCAGTAACACAAACAACACCCCACACAGCAACCACCATCATCCCACCATCAACCACCACTCACTTCATGTTATTGTCGCTGCAGACGCCCTTGAAGTCATCCGTGTCAATAGCCCACGCCATGATGCCGCCCAACCCGAGTTTCTGGGCATAAGCGACCTTAAGGCTTATTGAAATAGGGTCGTCGTAGCCAACCCACATGTTATCCCGCACCATGTAAGGTACTTGGTGGGTCTTTTGCCAAATGAGTCTCCACAGACCCTTTTCTGTGGTCTGTTTCTCGCAGATCTGGAAGACAGGGGGCGGGGTTAGTTTTTTATTTATTTTATTTTTTTTTTATAATGAACAAGGAGGAAATTTTGAATAGGAATATGTGTTGATATGCCATTGAAGTTACATGATTGATTTAAAATGATGATATTCAAAGGATTGATGCCAAGTAATGGAGGTAATGACGATATGCAATATTATCTAGCAATATTTATGAATTAAAAGATAAAGATAGCTCAAGATTAAGCAGTTAGAAAAATCTTTCACAATCCATAATCAGAAAAAGATAAACACCCCAAAACATACCTTCAAAAAAGAAAAATAAATAAATAAATGGATAAATAAATAAATAAAAAGCAAAATAAAATAAACAAATAATAATATTAATAATCATAACAACTCTCCTTCTACACTTATAATCATACCCCCCCTCCCCACGTTAAGATAAAGATATAATTATGATAATACTAGTAATGATAATGGAAGTAATAATAACAAAAACAACGATAAGAAGAACAAACAAACTGACAAACAAGCAGTTCTAACCGCCCCCCCCCCTCCTCCTCCTCCCCCCCGTCTCCTTGAAAAATTAACAGAGCTCATATCTATTACGATCGTATCCCTAACCCATAATCCTTTGCGATTGCCATGGTCATCGTAACGATACGCGTTTTGATGCATTACTCTAGATTACCGTACTCTTGCCTTCGTCAGTCATCCTCCAGACGAAGGACGTGGCAATCGTTGCAATAATATTTCGTTAAATGCAATTCAGGATGCAACATTGCGAAGACCATGGGGCGAAAATGACCAGTGATACGGCTCTTAGTCCCCCCCACTCCCTCCCTCCCTCAAGCCCACACCCCTACACCTAAGATTGAAATTCCCTCCAGAGTACACCCGCCCCTCCTCAAAGAAAAAGAGCAAAGCCACCCTACCCCCCTTCAAAAAATCCCCTAAAAAAAAGCTCCTCAAAAAATGCAAAGCCACCTCTACCCCTTCAAAAAAAATGCCCTAAAAAAATCCCTTCTTGAAGAAAAAGAAGAAAAAAAAGCACATACACACTAAAGCCCACACCTACGGCCCCCCCCACACACACAAAAAAAAAAAATATCCAAACTTTTTTTTTTTTTTTAAACCGACCCCCCATCCCCCATAACCCAACCTCCTCCTTACCTCATTGTACCCCATGAATCCCTCCTCCTTGGTGTAAGGTCCAGCAAGGGCGGTGGAAAGGGTGGGCGCAGCGATGCCATTGTTCTCGGGGTCTTGGAGGGTGAAGGTCCTGCCGTAGAAGCCTACTCCGAGGACTATCTTCTCGGGGGGACATCCTTCGTCGAGGTAGACCTTGAGGGTTGATGCCTTCGAGGGGGAGGTGGGGAGGAGGAGAGAGGGTTAGGTTAGGTTGGCTCAGGTTTGTGTATCTATTATCTATTTTTATGAAATGTGTATTCCGTTGCATTATTTGCGATTTGTGTATATCTTTTTAGTTTTTTTTTTGCGTGTTGTTATTGGTATATTTATGATTTATTTGGCTGTTCGTTTGTTTGTTTTGGTTTTGGTATTTTGTGTTTGTTTGTCTGTCAGGGTATTCTTGTTTTTTTTTTTGTTTTTTTTTTTATATAAAATCCAGAATCTTCTCTTTATATATCCACCATCCTATATATCACAGAATCACACACAAAAAAAAAAGAAAAAAAAAACAATCCCTATCCGTCCTTACCACATTATATATCCACCATCCTATATATCACAGAATAATAAAAAAAATAATAATAAAAATAAAAAAACCCACTCAATCCGCCCTTACCACATTGAGCATCTTCTCCTCCTCGGGTTCGTCCTCCCTCGAGTAGAGCGGCGCGTTGTGGCCCGTCCGACCGTCCCATTTGCCGTGGTAGTCGTACGCCATGATGTGCAGGAAGTCGAGGTCCGCGGCCAGGTCGTCGACGTCGTAGGCAGTGTCGATGGTCGATTTGCCGGCGGCCACGGCGGCGGTCAGCATCCAGCCGTACGGGCGGAAGGCTTGGCGGAGTTCCTGGTGTGGGGAGAGAGAGAGGGGGGTTAGTTAGTTAGAGGTGTTGGTGTGTGTGGAGGGGGTGGTAGGGGGGGATTTGGGGTTGGGGAGGGGTTGGAGAAGGGGGGGGGGGGATTTGGGGGTGGGGGACGGGTGGTTAGAAGGAAGGGGGACGGGGAGGTGGTAAGGGGGAGGAGGTTTAGAGGGAAGTGGGAGGGGGATGAGGAAGGGGAGATGGTGAGAGGGGGAGAGGGATGGGGAGGTTGTGGGGGAGGGGACTACTGATATCGGGGCGGAAATATTGATACTGTTTCTAGTATAAACAAATTCTTATCATTACAGCTATAGCTTTGACAATGATAATACTGCTGTTACTATTAACATCACTAGCTACTGCTTCTCTTCCCCCTCCTCCTCCTTCTTCTCTTCATCTTCCTCCTCCTCCCTTTCCCACTCAAACTCCCTCTCCCTCTCCTCCTTCTCCTCCTTCTTCTCTTCATCTTCCTCCTCCTCCCTTTCCCACTCAAACTCCCTCTCCCTCTCCCTCTCCTCCTCCTCCTCCTCCTTTTCCTTTTCCTCCTCCTCCTCCTCTTCCTCCTCCTCCTCCTTTTCCTCCTCCTCCTCCTTTTCCCTTTCCTCCTCCTCCTTTTCCTCCTCTTCTTCTTCCTCCTCTTCCTCCTCCTCCCCTCGTCACCTTCCTCCTCCTCCTCCTTCTTCTCCTCCTCCTCCTCATCCCCTCGTCCCCCACCTCCTTTTCCTCCTCCTCCTCCTCCTTTTCCTAATCCTCTTCCTCTTCTTCTTCTTCTTACTCCTCCTCCTCCTCCTCCATCTCCACCCAACAAAACCATACACACAAACAATATACCAAATCACACACATAACAAAAAAAAAGAGAAAAAAAACATAAACACCAATGTCACAAACAAACAAAACAAACAAACAAACAAACTCTACACAAGCCCCACCCTGACGAGGTAGACGAAGTTCTCCTTGTCCTCGGGGGCTCCTCCTCGGTTGGCGGGGTATTCCCAGTCGAGGTCGAGCCCGTCGAGGCGGTGGTGCCTGGAGAGGGGTGGGAGGGGGTAACAATATATATATATATATAGAATGATGATAATAATAGTTATCTGATAATAGTTATGATAGTTAACTGATAATAATGATAATAATGATGATGATTATGTTGATAATAGTGATCATTAAGTTCAGTTCAGAGGGCTATATGCACGAGGCCATAGTGATAATAATAATGATAATGGTAATAGTAATGATCATTATGATAATAATGATGATGACAATAATAATAATAATAATAAAAATGATAATAATAATAATGATAATGATAATAATAATAATAATTATACCAATAGAATTGTTATAATAATAATCTAAGAACAATAATAATAATAAGGATGATAATAAGATTAAAATATAAGGATAATAATAAAATTAAAATATAATGATAATAATAATAAAGATAATAATAAAACTAAAATATAATGATAATGATAACAATGATAAAAATAATGCTACAACAATCGATCTGATTTATCAAAAGTAGAATTGTATGTAAACGAAACATCGGAAAGTCCTTCAATAAGTTAATATGTATTTTTATATGTATTTTTAACTGAATATATATTTTTTTCATATTAGAATCTCACAGACAAAATAACATGTATATTCTAATCAGTTAATACAAAATATAATCACAAGAAAAACAAACTTACATATTATTCCCCCCAAAAAAAGAAAAAAAAACAACTTACATATACAAAGCAGAAGAAAAACAAACAAACTTACTTATACAAAACAGAAGAAAAACAAACAAACTTACATAAAAAAGACAGAAAACAAGAAAAACAAACAAACAAACTCACTGAATGAAAGCTATGGCCGAGTCAATGAACTTCTTCCTCGAGGCTCGAGTCATAGCCATCGCCGAGTACTTGGTTGAACCTTCCGTCCAGCCGCCGATAGCGATTAGAACCTTGAGCCGAGGGTTCAAGCTCTTCATGTTCACGAACCGTTGGAGTGCCTCTGTATATTTTTTTTTGGGGGGGGAGAGAGGGGTTGTGGGTGGGGTGAAGGAGAGAGGGGAGGGGGAAGGAGAAAGGGTGGGATGAGTAGAGAGGGGGAGGAGGAAGGAGAGGGAAGAGGTGATTAGAATGTGGATAACGATTTTTACATCAAGATAAAATCTCTTTTAATTCTCCGTTCATCTTATGTCATAATCACACAAAATCACCAGAATCCTCTAGAATAATAAACTAAATCACCCACAAATATCACAATCGAAAGTAAACAACACAAAACACCATTAATAAAAAAAAAAAAAAAAAAAAAAAAAAAATCCAACACCTCGATCAGACTCTGACGACAACACTCGAAACTCTGACGTCACAACCAACAAAATCATGACGTCACTCACTCTTATTGATGTCATACTCCGGGTCGAGCAAGTTCATGGTGTACGTGGTTTCATTGAGCCCCGCGAAGGAGTAGATGAGCGTCGTGCAGAGCGTGGGATCAATGTCTTCAATGTTGAATTTCCCGATGCCCGGCCGGTACACAGCCCACGACGCCAGGTAACATACCACTTCTTGCTCGTGACTTTGGGCGACGCCACCTGGAAGAAACGGTGACGTAAGTGTGACGTCATGGAGAGAGCGCGGGAGTATGATTTTTTTTATGATAAGAGGATAATAATAACAATAATTATTATTATTATTTTTATTTTTAGGAATATAAGATGATGATTAGTTATCTTTTTTTCTATTAATAGGCGATAATAATTAGTTTATTTTTTTATATTCATGTGTGATGATGATTAGTCTTTAGTGTAATGATGGTTATGATATTGATGATCATAACTACTGTCATATTGAAGGTAATCATTAACATTACCACAGTGATAATTAAGCTGAAAATGATTGCAATGTCACTATTAACAACAACATGAAAGATTTTAATGAGGTCAGTGATAATGATCATATTAGTGATAATAATGATAATAGTTATACTAATGATGATGATAATGATGATAAAAACACGAATATTGATTTTAAAAAATTAAATGATAACACTAAAAAATTCAATAGAAATTATAATGTTGATAATAACGATATCAATATCAACAGACATCTTTAAATAATATAGAAATGACTCTCAAAGTATAGCAATAATAAATTATAATAACAAATAATAATGATAAAAAAAAACAATTAAGAACGTAATTTAAAGAAAATCAGCGGAATAATCATAAATTCACCGCGAAATGGAACAAAAAACAAATAGAATTATACAATTATTACGACACAAAGGTAATGACTCCATTGTTGCCGTCTTGGTGTGCTCTGTATTTTGGCGAATTAGACGTCTTTAGAAGCACTTCCGTAAATACAAGAGGTTAGGAAGGAAGAATTGGCGGGGAAAGAGAGAGAGAGAGAGAGAGAGAGAGAGAGAGAGAGAGAGAGAGAGAGAGAGAGAGAGAGAGATAGGCAGACAGAGAGTGAGAGAGAGAGAGATAGAAGAAGAAACACAGAAAAAAAGAAAAAGAGAAGGAAAGAGAGAGACAGACAAAGAGAGAGACATACAGACAGAAACAGAGAGAGACAAAAATACAGATAGACAGAGAGAGAGAGAGAGAGAATCAGATAGAAACAGAAAGAGACAAAAATACAGATAGACAGAGAAAGAGGCACACAGACAGAAACAGAGAGAGACAAAAATACAGATAGACAGATAGAGAGACACACAGACAGAAACAGAGAGAGAGACAAAAATACAGATAGACAGAGAGAGAGACAAAAATACAGATAGACAGAGAGAGAAAAAGAGAACAAAAAACAATCCGAAGAGATAAAACAAACAAAAGGAAAGGTAAGGGAACGGAAGAGGAAAAATATCAGTCGGATTTATCATCAAGGGTGTTGGCTATTGTTCAACCGCCATTTTTTGTCAACTATGGCTGTCAAGGTGAACTAGTGTGCGTGTAGAGCTGTGTTAGAGAGAGAGAGATAAGAAGAGAGAGAGAGATATAAGGAGAGAAAAAGAAAGAGAGAGAGAGAGAGAGCGAGAGATGGAGAAAGACAGAAAGAGAGAGAGAGGGAAAAGAGATAAGGAAAGAGAAACAGAGAGAGAGAGATGAAGAAAAGACGGAGAGAGAGAGAGAGAGAGAGAGAGAGAGAGAGAGAGAGAGAGAGAGAGAGAGAGAGAGAGAGAGAGAGAGAGAGAGAGAGAGAGAGAGAGAGAGAGAGAGAGAGAGAGAGAGCATTTGCCCTACGAACATTCTTTCATATATCTTTGTACATGTATTTCCATATAGAACATAACACATAAACACACGTATACGAACACCCACCCACAACCCATCACCAATCCGCACACCAGCATGCACGCCCACGTGAACACTGCGACTGTGACTCAGCACTTGAGCATGGGCGTACGTGGGCGGGCGGAACTGAGATGCACTCTCGCCTCACGCCCGAACATTTCTAGGAGGTCGACGCTCTCACACGGATCCGAACACGTCACCTGTCGACGAGAGTTTTTCCCTCGATCCCAATTATCATTATTGTGCAGATATATATGTGTGTGTGTGTGCGTGGCATACACACGCATGTACATGCATTATCACGCGGACACACACGCACGCATACACACACACACACACACACACACACACACACACACACACACACACACACACACACACACACACACACACACACACACACACACACGCACACACACACACACACACACACATACACATATATATATGTATGTATGTATATATATTTGTACATATATATACAGAGAGAGAGAGAGAGAGAGAGAGAGAGAGAGAGAGAGAGAGAAATTCTCTTTATCGTTATTATGACTTTGTTTACTTATCACCCGCATTCATACACCCATAAATGCAGGGGAAGTGACTCACACCTCTAATTAAGTAATCAACACATCAGTTGCAAAAGTAATCTCACTGTATAATTAGGCAGTCGTGTGCAACAACATGCAATACGACCACCATCTCATTGATATAAACAGTGTGCAATAAACGAATATCATGTTGATTGAAACACACGAAATAATCGCCAAAAAGTTAATTTAATGTTGATACGAAAATTATATGAATCTCTTTCATTTGAAACCACAAATATTTACACAAAAAAAGAAAATGAATAGAAACGCAATGCAAATAAAAATGAAAATGTAAAACGTTAAACAAAATGAAAAATGGTGAAAATTGATACGAAAAATAGTGAAAATAGAAATTGCAACATAGCTCTAACTGCATAATTTGCATCCATGCAGATCAACGGCATGGCAATCGGATCCTACGTGTGTCATCGTTAGCATTCTCTCTTGGCCGAGAATGGCTTGCAACATCCAAGTCGTGTCTCTGACGGTACGACTCCACGACTCCTGGGGGGAGGGGGCAGGGGGGTGGCTGAGCTCGAGTGAACCTGTTTCCTTTGTCTCTTCTGATTCTTTTGTTGTTGTTGTTGTTTGTGATTTCATTTTCTTGTTTTTCTTATTTTCGAGTTCTTACTTATTTATCTTTCTTTTTTTTTCTTATTTTCGAGTTCTTACTTGTCTGTCTTTCTTTTTTTCGATTTTTCTTTCTTTCAACTTATTCCATCTTTTGATTATGTTTTCTCGTTTTATCTATTGTCTTGTTTCATTATTTCACGTTTTTTCTTCTTATTTTTTCTTTTCCTTATTCGTATCCTCTTCTGCTTTTTCTGACTCGTACTTTTCTTCACTTTCTTGTCCTCATTCGTTACCTGCTTCGTGTTTCTTTTCTCATCTTTTTCCTTTTTTTCTCATTTTCTTTAACTTTTTCACTTTTATTTTTCTCATTATTCTCATTTTTTTGTCATTAATTCCCCCTTCTCTTCTTTTTTTTCACTCTTCCTTCTTCTTCTCCATCTCCTTCTTCCTTTTCTCTTTATTTTTCTTCCTTATACCCTTTACTCACTTTCCCTTCTTCTTTAAAGCTTTTTTCCCCTCAATTATTATCACTGGATGTATTTTCCTTATCATCTTTATCATATTTTATGAAAATTAACTTCTATCTAGTATGATTTATGTAACAACTTTAGTTCCTTCGATATCATTTCATTTGTTATTATTGATGTCTGTGTATGTATATATATGTATGTACGTATGTATGTTTATGTCTTGTCTTTTCATCATGTTTTGTTTTGTTTTATGATTTTTGGTTTGCCTGACTTTATTTATTTATTTTAATCATATCAAACATAGTTTCTAAGAGTACTTTTTAACCGTCTTCCAGTTTTATCATTCTCTATTTGTTTATCTATCCATTTTCATCTCTTTTTTCCTGAGTCATTAGTATGGCATTAATATATCAATTATTCTAACGATAGTAATAATCATAATGAACACGATTTTGATTACAATTATAAAATCCCTTTGTTACTATGTCCTCTTCCTTCCTTTTTCGCTTCCACTTTCTCTGTCTTTCCATTCACCCTTCAACCCTACGTGACCTCAGGTGGCAAAGGTCACACGAAGGTAAGTACTTCAATGACCCGTGTCTATTGGTTGCCAGTTAATGATTCTTAACTTTTTTTTTTTTTTAATGCTGGACACCTGTGTATATTTTGGGTTTGTCTTTTCTCTTGCCTTATTATTGTTGCTCTGTCTATTTTGTTTCTGATTCTTGATGCTTTTCTCTCTCGCTCTCTCTGTCATTCACTGATTCTCACTCTCTTACTCTTTCTCTCTCTCTGTCTGTCATTCACTGATTCTCACTCTCTTACTCTTTTTTCCCTCTCTCTGTCATTCACTGATTCTCACTCTCTTACTCTTTCTCTCTCTCCCTCTGTCATTCACTGATTCTCACTCTCTCTGTCATTCACTGATTTTCAATCTCACTCTCTTACTCTTTCTCTCTCTTCCTACCATTCACTGATTCTCAATCTCACTCTTACTCTTTTTCTCACTCTCTCTATTATTCACTCATTCTCACATCTTTTCTTTCTTAACTTCTCTCTCTCTCTCTCTTTGTACATTTTTTTTACCCGTTCTCTCTACTGCATCGCTCCGTGTCGCAAGAGAGGGACTGGTCCTTTACCATTTACTTGCAGACTCAGAGACGGGGTGTTCTGTTGGGTAACTGGTGGTTGTCTCCACCTCCTTTCCTCTCCTTTACTGTGGGATTTAATTAGTGAGATTCCGTGGTATTTCTCTCTCTCTCTCTCTTATTAGCACCATCGTCATTTACGTGTATTTGTTTAGGTTGTAAAATCCTTACTAAATAAAAAATAACAACAAATCTCTCAAGCAAAAACAAAAGAGACCATTAGAATACATTTAAAAATATCGAATTACAGGAAATTACTGTTAACGCCCCTTCCCCCCCACCCCATCCGCTCTCCCCTCCCCCCTTCCAAAAAAAAACGTAACTTATTTCGGATAAAGTTCAAAGTTGGATTTTCTGGTACAAGAAACAGAGGGGGGAGGGAGGGGGGGCGGTGTAAAATAGAAGCTGAGTCACCGTAACCAAGGTCATGTCAGCAATGGGGGCATTTCATCATGTCATTTCGATTGACCTTTGGCCTCTGAAATGAGCCTCGCCCGAACAGCCAATGCAGTTCAATTATCTGCTACTTTTTCGTTTCTTTTTTTCTTCCTTTTTTTTCTGTCATCATCCACGGTTCTTATCATCTTTGGCTAATTTCTTTTCCATTCTATATTTCTGAAGTCAGTTTTCATATCTTTTGGATGTTGTTCTTTTCTCCTTAATAATTCCCCTTGATGTATCTTTGTATCTCTCTCTCTCTATTCATCTATTCAACTCGGAAATAGATTTCTACTCGAGACATATCTATTTACTAACAACACCCATTTACATTCCCTTTTCTTCATCCTCCTTAACTTCTCAATCACGAATTCATTCACTTTATTCATTGACACTCCTTTTACATTCGAGTTTTACCAGTCATATCTGCATGTTCTTCTGCATACTAATCACGCATTCATTCACTTTATTCATTGACACTCCTTTTACATTCGAGTTTTACCAGTCGTATCTGCATGTCCTGAGTAAGCTCGCTGGCTAGCTGGCAAGGTGCGCCAACGGAACCATGTTGACTCGTTCCCCGTAAAGGTCAGATTAGTGACTTTTGTCAGCGCCCTTCACCTTTATAGGATTCGGGTGGAGGAGAAGAAGGAAGAAGGGGAAGAAGGAAGAGAGAGAGTGTGAATAAGAGAAGGAGGAAGGAAGGGAGGAAGGGAAAGAAGGAGGGAGGGAGGGAGGAAAAGAGAGAGAAAGAGAGGGGAGGAGATAGAAGTAGCGATGAGGGGGTAGAAAGGGAAAAATAATATATAAACAGAGCAAGTTCGGTAGGAAGTAAACTGGAAGAGAAGCTATCTAGAAAAATGACTCATTGGCAACTCACTCTCGTTGCCCAAGAAGTCGTATTTTGGGTAAAAAAAAAACAATGGCCGATTGATACAAGTAACAGATATAGACATTGCTTGTCTCTCTCTCTCTCTCTCTCTCAGTTAATCGCGATTTCTCTCATATGCAAAAGAGAGACAATCAAATAAGAGTAAGGAAACAGAGAGAGACAAAGTTAGACACAGGGAGATCAACCAAAACACATGGAGAGAGAGAGAGAGAGAGGGAGAGAGAGGGGGGGAGGGGGAGAGGGAGAGATAGATAGAGGGAGAGAGAGAGAAATAGAGAGAGAACTGTCCACGCAAACATATCTCCGTCGAAGGCCAGCCGGCCTCCTTTCGCCCAACCCACAGCAAAAAGAGAGAAGAGAAGAGAGCAAAAAAGAGAGAGAAAGAGAAAGAGAGAGAAAGAGAAAGAGAGAGAGAGAAGGAGAGAGAGAGAGAGAGAGAGAGAGAGAGAGAGAGAGAGAGAGAGAGAGAGAGAGAGAGAGAGAGAGAGAGAGAGAGAGAGAGAGAGAGAGAGAGAGAGAGAGAGAGAGAGAGGGGGAGGGAGAAAGAGAGAGAGAGATGACAGAAAAAAGATAGCTAAATAGCTAAATAGATAGAGAGAGAGGGGGAGGGAGAAAGAGAGAGAGAGAGAGAGAGAGAGAGAGAGAGAGAGAGAGAGAGAGAGAGAGAGAGAAAGAGAGAGAGAGATAAATAGATAAATAGATAGAGAGAGAGGGGGAGGGAGAAAGAGAGAGAGAGAGAGAAAGAAAGAAAGAGAGAAAGATAAAAAGATAAATAGACAGAGAGAGACAGAGAGCAAGAGAGAGACTGAGACAGAGAGCACGCCCACGCCCACCGACGCCAGCCCTCGTTCGCAGCGAAGGCCTCACCCCCCACGCTTGGTTAACCCATCGAGACCCGCCGTGACTCCGCTGTCATAAAGTGGATGGAGCAAGTCAACCGAAGAACCAGAAAATTTCGCTGGAAAGTGTGATGATTTGGTGGGGAATAAGGGTGGGAGGGAGGGAGGGAGGGGAGGAGGGGAGAGTGGGGAATGGGGGAGGGAGGGAGAAAAGGGAGGGGAGGAGGGTAGGAGGGGGAGGGAGGGGGAAGATGGATGGAGGGAGGGAGGGAGGGGAGAGTGGGGAATGGGGGAGGGAGGGAGGGGAGGAGGGTAGGAGGGAGGGGAGGAGGAAGATGGAGGGAGGGAGGGAGAAAAGGAGGGGTAGGAGGGGGAGGGAGGGGAAGACATCGGATGGAGGGAGGAAAAAGGAGGGCAGGAGGAGGGGGAAGGAAGATGGATGGAGAAAAGGAGGTGAGGAGGGTAGGGAGGGAGGAAGATGGATGGAGGGAGGGAGGGGAGGAGGGTAGGAGGGAGGGGAGGGGAAGATGGATGGAGGGAGGGAGAAAAGGAGGGTAGGAGGGGGAGGGAGGGGAAGATGGATGGAGGATGGGAGGGGAGGAGGGGAAAGTGGGGAGGAGGGAGGAAGATGGATGGAGGGAGGGAAAGAAGGAGGGTAGGAGGGAGAGGGAGGGGAAGATGGAGGGAGGGAGGGAGAAAAGGAGTGTAGGAGGGAGAATGAGGGACGGAGGGTGGGAGGGGAAGAGGGGGAATGAAGAGGAGGGAGGGAAGGAGGAAGATTGAGGGGGGAGGGAAAAAAGGAGGGAAGGAGGGATTTAGAGAAGGAATGATTGGTGAGTTAGTTATATCAATAAATGGATTGGTGAGAGAGAGCGAGAAACAGAGAAAGAAAGAGAGAGAGAGAGAGAGAGAGAGAGAGAGAGAGAGAGAAGAGAGAGAGGAGAGAAAGAGAAAGAGAAAGAGAAAGAGAAAGAGAGAGAGAGAGAGAGAGAGAGAGAGAGAGAGCGAGAGAGAAAGAAAAACAGAGAGACAGAAAGAGACAGGAAACAGGACAGCGAGAAAAAGGAAAGAGTGAACGAGGCAAAAGAGAAAGATACAGTCAAACAGGTATCCTCCAGTTTCACAGCCAGACCGCTAAAGATAATTCAAATGAAACGAACACACCGGGAGAAAAATCAGCTATACAGCAACACTACCATGACCTCACTATAGAACACCGCCATCATGAACTCACTATAGAACACCGCCATCATGAACTCACTATAGAACACCACCATGAACTCACTATAGAACACCACCATGACCTCACTACATAACACCATCAGGAACTCACTATAAAACACCATGAACTCACTCTACAGCAACACCATCAACTGCTCACTATACAGCCGCTCCATGAACTCAATATAGAACACCACCATCAAGAACTCACTATACAGCCAACACCATCGCTACCATGCTGTATAAACACCTAAATTATTCAGCGAGGAACAAGGGCCTAATTCATTCCCCTTAACTGCCCCATTAACCAAACAACCATTAAGTTGTTCCACGCAAAGGCTTTTAGGTTAATAACAACAGCTTCTTGTCTGCTTAATAGTGTCTAATTGAACACCATAAACCGCTGTCTGTATTTGTACGGGGAAATTTCACTTTAATTCCACCGTCCTGTTTGCGTGCATGTGGAAAGGTGGATAGATAGGTGGGTGGGTGGGTGGGCGGGTTTGTAGGTGCGTGCGTGGAGGGGGGATGGTGGGTGGGTGGGTGGGGGTGGTGTTTATGGATGTTTGTTCGATGTTTGTTTGTGAGGGAGGGTGAGTGTGAGTGTAAGTGTAAGTGTAAGTGTTAATGTGTGTGAGTGTGTGTGTGTGTATGTGCGTGTGTGTGTGTATGTGTGTGTGTATGTGTGTGTGAGTGTGAATGTGAGTGTGAGTGTAAGTGTAAGTGTAAGTGTGAGTGTGCGTGCGTGCGTGTGTGTGTGTGTGTGTGTGTGTGTGTGTGTGTGTGTGTGTGTGTGTGTGTGTGTGTGTGTGTGTGTGTGTGTGTGTGTGTGTGTGTGTGTGTGTGTGTGTGTGAATGTGAGTGTGAGTGTAAGTGTAAGTGTAAGTGTGAGTGTGCGTGCGTGCGTGTGTGTGTGTGTGTGTGTGTGTGTGTGTGTGTGTGTGTGTGTGTGTGTGTGTGTGTGTGTGTGTGTGTGTGTGTGTGTGTGTGAGTGTGAGTGTGAGTGTAAGTGTGAGCGTGAGTGTGTGTGTGTGTGATTGCGAGTGTGAGTGTAAATGTTAGTGTGTGCGTGTTTCTCCGGTTATGTACGAGCGTCTTTGTACATGCACGCGATAAAATTACTA
>BOPN01002197.1:55000-57500 GCA_017312705.2 Penaeus japonicus
ATTGGAAAGTAGAAAACCCAATTCATTTGACCTACTTCACTTTCGCTGACCAAACACCTACCACCACCAGACCTCATCTCTCCCTCACCCTAAGAACAACCTGAAACAGATCCAACCCAAAAACGAAGCCATCTTTCTCAAAAGAAACAAAAAATCATAAACTTACTAAGGGCAATCGCCGCGAGAGCGATGAGACACACTACCTTCCCCACCATGACTTGAACGACACTGCCTCGCCTTTCGCTTTCGCTCTCGCATGCCAGGGCCGCCCGGAAGACAAGGAGAGGTTGCCGAATGCTCCATTTCAGACCACCATTTATCTAAGGTTTCCGTCAAGCAGTATGGGAAATGTAGCACAAGGAAATGGAAGGCAATGGTCATGAATAAATAGACAATGATGAAAGGAAAGGGGGATAGAAGGCTGTTATTCTCTTGAAAGAATTAAGGCGATCTCGACGGTAGATAAGAAAATGCAGTGAGGTACCTGGTGTTGCAGAGGGCATTTTGCAGTGCAGGGTTTGATATTTAAAACTTTTTTTCCCCCGGATATTTCCTAATCCGTTTTTTTTTAATTACCTACGTGGACATTTTGATATGGTCACACATCAACAGATACAGATACAGAAACAGATACATTTTTATATATAAATATTCATACACGTATGTTTGTATGTGTGTGCGTATGTATATTTCTCTATATGTATGAAAATACATGGACATATATGTGTGTTTTCTTCCATCTATTCATCTATCTATTTACAGTTTTCTGAATGAATCATATGCGACTTTGACCTAGTTTTAAAATTCCTAGGATTCGAATAACGATTTAAAAGAGAGAAAAAAATATATATGAATTACATACCCATCCTAAATAAATTCTATACCTTGCAAACTTTAAACCACAATGTCATTTGCATATAAGAAAAAAAAAAAGATATATATAAACTATATGACCTTATTCAACATATTCTATCAATTCAGAAAACAAAGTAAATATAAGTTAATGCAAATGAGTGACGTCAGCAAAATGAGGTCACAAGCAGACCTCGTTTCCAGTAGTGAGATCTTGTGCCCTTGAGATGGAATTATTCAGGGTAAATTGACTTGGTTAATGATGTTGATAATTATTGAATGGAAGGGGAAAGGAAGGAGGAGGGAGGATAGGGGAAGGGAGATGGAGGAGGGAGGAGAGGGAAAGGGGGAAGGAGGAGGGGAAAAGGAGGAAGGAGGAGAGGGAAAGGAAGATGGAGGAGGGAGGAGAGGGAAAGGGGGAAGGAGGAGAGGGAAAGGGGGAAAGGGAGGAGAGGGAAAGGGGGAAGGAGTAGGGGGAAAAGAGGAGTGAGGAGGGTGAAGGAAGAGGATGGAGGGAGGAAAGGGGAAGGAGGAGAAGGAAAGGGGGGAAGGAGGAGGGGGAAAAGAAGAGTGAGGAGGGGGAAGGAAGAGGATGGATGGAGGAGAGGGAAAGGAGGAGGGAGGAAGAAGGAAAGGGAACTGGGGAAAGATAAAGTGTGAATATGGGAGATTGGGGGAGGGGGAGAGAAGGAATGTGAGAGGGGAAGAGAGGAAAAGAAAGTGGGGAGAAAGAAGGAAGGAAGAGTAAGATGGAGTAAGGGTAGAAAGAGAAGGAATGAACGGATGGTGGGAGGGGGATAAAGAAAGGGGGAAGGAGAAAGGAAGAGGGGAGGAGAGGAGAGAGAGAGAAAAAAAAAAAATAGAACTAACCTGATCATCTTTTGAAAAAAAAGACCTTTACCTTGTTACGAATTACAAAAAAAAAATAATGATAATAAATAAATAAATAAATAAAAAATAAATAAAAAAGACAAAATTCCAAAAATCAGTTAATCAAAATCTTCTTATAAGAAAGTACACTACAAAGAGTTTGCAATGTCACTCTATCTATTCAATCGCAATGCAAAAGAAAAAAAATACGTACAGATGATACAAACAAGTGGGTGAAATGTAGGGGATCTTTTGCGCTTTCTCTCAATCTCTCTCACTCTCTCTCTCTCTCTGTCTCTATCTCCCTCCCTCTCTCTTCTTTTCTGTCTCTCTCTCTCTCCCTCTTCCTCCCTCCCTCCCTCTCTCCTCCCCCTTTCTCTTCTTCTCTGTCTCTGCCTCTCCCCCTCCTACCTCTCTCCCTCTTCCTCCCTCTCTCTCCCTCTCTCTCTCTATCTCCCTCCCTCTCTCTTCTTTTCTGTCTCTGTCTCTCTCTCCTACCTCTCTCCCTCTTCCTCCCTCCCTCTCCCTCTCTCTCTCTATCTCCCTCCCTCTCCCTCTCTCCTCCCCCCTTTCTCTTCTTCTCTGTCTCTGTCTCTCTCTCTCCTACCTCCCTCTCTCCCTCCCTCCCTCTCCCCCTCCTACCTCTCTCCCTCCCTCCCTCTCTCTATCTCCCTCCCTCTCCCTCCCTTATGTATTTAAACTATACAAAACGATTTCTCTCTCCCTCATGACAAGTCATTTTCGTATCACCTTCTAGTCACGTGATCTCCCTTTTCTT
>BOPN01002197.1:67500-70000 GCA_017312705.2 Penaeus japonicus
GAGAGAGAGTGAGAGAGAGAGAGAGAGAGAGAGAGAGAGAGAGAGAGAGAGAGAGAGAGAGAGAGAGAGAGAGAGAGAGAGAGAGAGAGAGAGAGAGAGAGAGAAAGACAGAGAGAGAGAGAGAGAAAAGACAGACAGAGAACAGCAAATAAACACAGAAAGAAATCCAAATAAACCTACAAAAAAAAAGAAAAAAAGAGAGAGACAACCAAACATAAAGACAAACCCAAACAAACAAACAAACAAGACACAGAGACAGAGAGAGATGCAACACTTCCGGGAGGTTAGCGGTAACCTACCATGGTCTAAAGAACGAGAGAATTACCAATGGTAACTGTGGGTAACCGGTGGCTGGTTGCGTTACCTCACAGCTCAGATTGCGTAAACATAATGGCGGTTGTAATAACGTCAATTACATGCCTTCCAATGTTGCAGATGATGAACTGTTCTTCAAAGATCAGTAAAGAAAAATCAGTAAGGTTGTGTGTGAATAAATAAACGAATATATAAGTGAGTAGATTTATATAGATGCGTAAATGATTATATACATACATACATACTTATATACTTACATACGCACATACACATGGCCAGGAAATAATGATGATAATGACTATGATGATAATGATAGTTATGATAATTTTAATACTGATGATAATGATAATGATAGTTAATGATAATGACTATAATAATAATGGATAATGATAAGAATAATGACAACAATAACAATATCAACAATGATAATAATAATGAAACAATGATATTACTTATGATAATACTATTGATAATGATGATGATAATGATAATGTTAATGATAATGATAATAATGATGATGTTTACAATAAGGATGATAATGAAGATGATAATAATCACAATGATCATAACAATGGTAACAGTAACAGTGCTGCTGTCGAAGATGATGATAATGATAATAATGGAAATGATAATAATAGTGATAATGATAGTTTTAATGATAATAATGATACTTTTGATAATTACATTGATAATAATGATGCAAATAATAATGATGATATTGATGATACTGATAATAATGATGATGATGGTGCTAATAATCATAACGATAATGGTATTAACGATAATAATGATAAAAAGGATAATGATAATATTGATGCCGATGATAATAATATTGATAATGATAACAATATAAAAAATATGATAATTATGGTGATGATAATCATGATAGTAATAATGATAAAGATAATGATAACACAATTGTAACAGCAAACATAATGATGGTAACTATAATGATGATAGCAATAATGATAATGAATTACATTATTATAATAGTTATATCAATATCATTATTATCAAAATAAATATTGATGATAGTAACCATGATTGATGATTATCACAATTGTGGAAAATTATAGTGATAATAATGATAATAATGATAGCAATGATAACATCAATAATAATGATAATGATTTCGGACACCTCATATAAATACTCTCCTCCCCTGAATATCACCAGGAATAAAAATTACGATTTAATGAATAAAAAAGAAGTAGTTTGGGTTGATATCACTACTGCAACCACACCGCGTTAATGATTATTGCACTTGTAATTATCTCAATAGATTTATTCACTTTCATTTTGAACCCTTCCTCCGTGTGCTGTTACTAATCATGTTGCGTAATACTGTCCGTTTATATCTGTTACTAATGTCTCATTATGATTTTAAATGTTAACAGGGTGCTGGTCCAGTTTATTAGTTATTTATGTTGAGTGAGTGATTTTTTTGATATGAAGGAGTATCCCCTTTAAAAATTTCGTTTTCTTTGAACAGAAAGAAAACCTCATTAAATAAAGGGTAAACTATTTTAGATATATGACTTTTCTCCATAGTTGTCGTAATTCTTCCTTTTGATTCGTTCGTTTTTCCTTTTCTAATTAAATTTCTTGTATGTAGAAAATATATATATGTCTTTCCCCTGATTTACGACAACTAAATAAACGACCAGGTAGTAACATCATAGCCATTAACATCTGACAGAAATATCCACCAAGAATATCCGAAGGTTCGAGATTAAAACAATCCTTAGGAAAAGTTAAAAGGTGTTCTACTCTCGGGGTCAAAGGTCACACGGGTCAGCAAAAATACTCGATTGTGAAAGTAGTAAAATCGATATGATGAGGTAGTCTATAGAATTGTTAGTTGTTTGCTTTCAATAAATAATGATAATAATGGTAACAGTAATAATAGTAATGATGATAACGATGTAATAATGATGATGATATGATGATGATGATACTAATAAAAATCATAATGGCAATAATGATAATAATGATAATAACAATAACGACAACAGTAATAGTAGAAGTAATGGCAATGATAATGATAGCAATTATAATAATATTAATAATGATAACAATAATAATGGTAATAATGATAACAGTAATAATGGTAACAATAATGAGGATGATGATACAACAACAACAATGATGATAATGATGACAATAAAGATAAAAAGGACGATAA
>BOPN01002197.1:77500-87500 GCA_017312705.2 Penaeus japonicus
CATTATTGTAGGGTGAACGAAATTGCATTCCTAAACACATACATACATATAATGTATATGTATACATACATGTTTAACCGCAAACACACACACATTTACATATGTATGAAAGAAAGAATTGAGTGATTATCCTTTTCTTCCTGTGATAGTATCCTTCATAAAGTGATATCCAAAGACCATTTCATCCACCATGACTCCTCGCTCGACATCGCCTTCCGCGCCCGAATGTGACTCTGGTTCCTCAACGAACCGCATTGGCCAGCCCGGTCCTCGGCCCAGACCTGCATCTGTGCTTGGCTCGCCCCGATTCTCCCGAATTCGTCGCGGAAAGTACGGTCCAAGGCTATCACCGGAGGTATGTGGGCTAGGGAGGACTTCCAGCGGGGCCGCCCCTTTGTCCCTCACCCAAATAAGTGCTCCTCCAAGGGCGCTGCACCTCCATTCCGCCCTACATAGGTTCCTCGGAGGTCGAAGGAGTGTTCCTATGGGCCCATACAACGAGGCGGAACAAAGGGAAGGCTAAGAAGGTGTCGGTGGCTCGTCGGCCAATAGGCGGTCGGAGGGGGATGGATCTCTTCGCTGATTGGTCGAAGAGACCGATGACGAGCCTATAGATAGCTCGGTGATTGGTGTGTCGTACGGTGCATAGAAGGATTTCAGCCAATCAGAGGTGAGCTTTTTTTTTTAATTCTATTTCTATCTATTCACTTTTTTGCCCTGTTGTGTCCCAGGATTTTTTTTTCTTGAATCGATGCCCTTAAAGATTATTATATTTCAGATGAAAACTAAACAAAGAAGGGGAAAAAAAGATAATCGGACTATTTGCTACATGTAAAAGGACTTTTTTTTTCCTATTTACAGTCCCCTTATTTACTAATTAAGATTTCTTACAGGATCCTCATCGACTCCAGAAGGACTCCCGAGGGTCATTTTGTCCTGCCTAGAAGGATGTTTGGGCTCATTCTGTAATCAACAGTTCCTGGTCGAACTGTGATATTTCTGTTCCATTTCGTCTGTGTTCTATGGGTTGGTATGTCTCTGCTCTCTCTCTCTCTCTCTTTCTCTCTCTCTCACACACACACACACACAAACAGAGTGAGTGAGTGAGAGAGAGAGAGAGAGAGAGAGAGAGAGAGAGAGAGAGAGAGAGAGAGAGAGAGAGAGAGAGAGAGAGAGAGAGAATGTTCCAGATTTGAAAGTAGCGTACAAGAACCCTTGTAATTTTTCATGCGCACACATTTTCATAGTCATGCGATTTCTCGTTCTAGTTATTTCATAGATAAAAAATATCACTTTGATAATCAATCATCCACAGTTAGAACCATTTTTATTTCAATTAAATATTCTAATTTCAAACTATTAGAATTAGAAAGCAGTTTCTCTCTCTCTATCTCTCTATCTATGTCTTTCATTTCATCTTCCTCTCCTTCCTCTATCTCTTCATTCCCACCCTTCGTACTCCCCTTTGCTTCTCTCTCCCTCTCCCTCTTTCTCTCGTCCTCGGCTTTTCCCTCTCCTTTCTTTTTCTTGGCATATATCAGTTTCATAATGTTGCAGTTTACTTAATCATATTGCAATTTGCCAAATCCTGTTGCATTTTACAAAATTCAGTTGTAATTTGCCGAATATATATGTATTTATATAATTATGTATGCCTTTTGTATTCATTTGTGTATGTACTGTATGTGTTGTGTGTTTATATGTGTGTGTGTGTTTGAGTTTGTGTGTATGTATGTGTGTTTGAGTGTGTGTGTGTGTGTGTGTGTGTGTTTAAGTGTGTGTAAGTGTGTGTAAGTTTGTGTTCCGGATAACATTCTCCTTTACAAAAGAAAAAAATATATCATTTTTGTCCCCCTGCCTCTAATTACCAACATTTATAGTTCATCTAATTATTGTCTCTGTCACTGTTTATCTTCCCCATTTAATTTTATCAATATTCATTCCCTTTGTAATTCTCACTGACATCCTTTTGTCTTCATTTGTTCCTTTTTTATCTTTTCTATCCATTGTGGAAGCACAACATTCAACAAATAATTATTACCTGATGTCACTGCAATATGTATCTTACTTTTTGATAAGAAAAAAAAATTGTCTTCCATGATTTCAGAATAACCACGAGAATTTTCTTCGTCATATTTAAGTGTCTTATATAGATTATGTATTATATTTCATATCAGATTACACAAGTTTTATATTTCCGTGTCATTATATATGATGTTTATTCCTTGCACATTTTTATCTAAGAAGATCTACTATTTAGCAACAATATACATTTTTTTTCTATTTTCTAAATTAATTCCTCTTCTTTAGAAAGGCTGAGAGTAATACTTCTGATATTTGCAATAAACGAATTATGCTGTTTTTTTTATATAAAAAGCTCATTTCCCTGTTCTGGAATTGCATTCATTCATTGAGACAAAAATGCAAAGCTCAGTTAATTGCTTTCTCATAGCTGGAAATTAAAGGGAGAGGAAAATAAAATGAGATGAAAGAAAAACATAAAGAGAAAAAAAAATAATGTGCAGACATTTGTAGCGGCATGTGTGTGTGTGTGTGAGAGAGAGAGAGAGAGACAGAGAGATAGATAGATAGATAGATAGATAGAGAGAGAGAGAGAGAGAGAGAGAGAGAGAGAGAGAGAGAGAGAGAGAGAGAGAGAGAGAGAGAGAGAAGAGAGAGAGAGAGAGAGAGAGAGATAGAGAGAGAGAGAGAGAGAGAGAGAGATAGATAGAGAGAGAGAGAGAGAGAGAGAGAGAGAGAGAGGAGAGAGAGAGAGAGAGAGAGAGAGAGAGAGAGAGAGAGAGAGAGAGAGAGAGAGAGAGAGAGAGAGAGAGAGAGAGAGAGAGAGAGTGGGTGAGTGATATAGACAGACAGAGAGAGAAAAAGAGAGAGACATAGATAGATAGATAGATAGAGATAGACAGAGAGAGAGAGAGAGATAAAGAGAAAAGTAAATAGATAGAGAGATAGTCAGATAGAGAGAAACAGTGAGATATATAGATAGAGAGAAAGAAAAATGCCTAGAGAGAGAGGGGGACAGACACTCAATAGAGTAAAAATGAAGAAGGGAACAGAAAAGAAGAGAAAAAAAAACAGAGCCAGAGAAAGTGATAGATAAAAGAAGATAAATCATAATAAAGAGAAAAATTAAGAAATCCAGTCAACTTTATCAAAATACTTTTGTTAATCTGCAATCCTCTAATTCTACAGAAATTTATAGTTAGGAAATTAGACCAGAACCTTGTAAAATTATTTTTTAAGTATATTTTTGTCTCTATATTCTCACCTCTTACGTGGATTATAAATTGTCCGAAAATCTTGAATTGTTTACGGCGAGTCCTGTTCGTTTCAGGTGAGTCCATTTTCAAATGAGGGGGAGGAGGGAGATTAACACTGGCATATGCTGGAGGTTTATTTAGAAATTTTGTTTGATTTTATTTTGAGATAAACTCGAAATAGTTTGCAGATATCATCCTCATTTATATATGTATATTTTTTCGAAATATTTATATCTAGAGGTATGGACTAACCTGGAAAGGGTCGTCCCCCATGTGTATGTTTGGACTCGCCCATTCTTCTGGCGCAAATAATTGCACGAATATTTGTGTGAAGATGAAGCCTCTCTCTCTCTCTCTCTCTCTCTCTCTCTCTCTCTCTCTCTCTCTCTCTCTCTCTCTCTCTCTCTCTCTCTCTCTCTCTCTCTCTCTCTCTCTCATTCTCTCTCTGCCATGACATGGAAAAGACAGACAGACAGAGAAGTTGAAGCAGACTGTGTGAACGAGAGATTATGAGGATGATAATAACGATGATAACGATTATAGTGATAGAAATGATAATGATAATGATGTTAATGATAATGACAAAAATGGTGATAAGAATGTAATAATGATAGTGAAAATAGGGGTAGCAACGATATTGATGTGGATAATGATAATGATAATAATGAAGAAAATGACAATGATAATAATAATGATAACGATGGAATACTGATAATGATAAAGTTATAATAATCATTGTAATAATGTTAGTATTAATGATTATGCTGGTAATGATAGAAATAGTATGGATAATGATGGTGGTGATGAAAATAATGATGATGATGATGATAGTAGTGACAATAATAATACCAATGATAATAATGAAAACAACAATAATGATGATAATGAAAATGAAAATGAAAATAATGATGATAATAATAATTATAATTAATGATAGTAATACAAAATAACAATAATAGTTATAACAATAATAATAACAATAATCCTCATGAAAGTAACAACAGTAACGATAACAATTAAATCAATAATAACGATAACAACAAAAGTAAAGAGAACAACAGTATTTCTAAAAAACTTGATATCAAAAATCTCTCGGAGACTTCAACGACCGGTAGAAAATGATCATTCCCCCCACACGTGTACGCTGGAATCTGGATTTTAAAAAAAATCTATTTATCTATTCTTTAACTTTTATAGCTATTACATGCATGTAGGAAGGTGTTGTCAGTTTGAATTCGAAAAAAGACTATAATTTGGGTCCATAGTATGTTTAATTGGCTTTGTTATTTTTATATAAAAAGGTAGCGACATTGCATAACATTTGACGTGTTTTGATTAGAATCCTACGGGGCGAGGCCATTACCGAATGGGGGAGTAATGGTCGTGAGTCTGACTTAATTCAATCCATTTGAAAATGATTATTAGAATAAAGAAATTTCTGTCATTTGACTGAATATTTAACTATGACGTTCAAATTAGTACGTTACATATGAAGATTTGAATCTATTTGGTAACGGTATTCCCCCGCGCCTCTGTTTGGACTCGCCCGTTGCATTGTTGTGCATCATTACGCAACGTTTCAATATCACTGAGAAAAGAAAAAACGTACAGAGATAGAAACATTTAACTAAGATACATAAACAAAGGCCTTTATCTCCTCATCTGTATTTATATCTGTTTAGTTTTCAGCGATTTTGAAATATTGCGCAATGATCCATGATATTCAGATGTGTGTGTGTGTGAGAGGTTGAGTGTGTGTGTGTATGCGTGTGTTTGTTCATGTGACATGTGACGTTCATCATCATCATCACATCACTGTCGCCACCACCATACCACTATCATCTTCACATCACTATCACCACCACCATACCATCATCATCACATCACTATCACCACCATTATACCATCATCATCACATCACTGTCACTTCCACCATACCACTATCATCACATCACTATCACCACCACCATACCATCATCATCACATCACTATCACCACCACCATACCACCATCATCACATCACTGTCACCACCACCATACCACTATCATCACATCACTATCACCACCACCATACCACCATCATCACATCACTATCACCACCACCATACCACCATCATCACATCACTGTCACCACCACCATACCACTATCATCACATCACTATCACCACCACCATACCACCATCATCACATCACTATCATCACCACCATACCATCATCATCACATCACTGTCACCACCACCATACCACTATCATCACATCACTATCACCACCACCATACCACTATCATCACATCACTGTCACCACCACCATACCATCATCATCACATCACTGTCACCACCACCATACCACCATCATCACATCACTGTCTCCACCACCATACCACCATCATCACATCACTATCACCACCACCATACCATCATCATCACATCACTATCACCACCACCATACCATCATCATCACATCACTATCACCACCACCATACCATCATCATCACATCACTGTCACCACCACCATACCATCATCATCACATCACTATCACCACCACCATACCACTATCATCACATCACTGTCACCACCACCATACCTCCACCATCATCACATCACTGTCACCACCACCATACCACTATCATCACATCACTATCACCACCACCATACCACCATCATCACATCACTATCACCACCACCATACCACTATCATCACATCACTATCACCACCACCATACCATCATCTTCACATCACTGTCACCACCACCATACCATCATCATCACATCACTATCACCACCACCATACCATCATCTTCACATCACTGTCACCACCACCATACCATCATCATCACATCACTATCACCACCACCATACCATCATCTTCACATCACTGTCTCCACCACCATACCACTATCATCACATCACTGTCTCCACCACCATACCATCATCATCACATCACTGTCACCACCACCATACCATCATCATCACATCACTGTCACCACCACCATACCACTATCATCACATCACTGTCTCCACCACCATACCACTATCATCACATCACTGTCACCACCACCATACCTCCACCATCATCACATCACTGTCACCACCACCATACCTCCACCATCACATCACTGTCTCCACCACCATACCACTATCATCACATCACTGTCACCACCACCATACCACTATCATCACATCACTGTCTCCACCACCATACCACTATCATCACATCACTGTCACCACCACCATACCTCCACCATCATCACATCACTGTCTCCACCACCATACCACTATCATCACATCACTGTCTCCACCACCATACCACTATCATCACATCACTGTCTCCACCACCATACCACTATCATCACATCACTATCACCACCACCATACCACCATCATCACATCACTGTCTCCACCACCATACCACTATCATCACATCACTGTCTCCACCACCATACCACTATCATCACATCACTGTCTCCACCACCATACCATCATCATCACATCACTATCACCACCACCATACCATCATCATCACATCACTATCACCACCACCATACCACCATCATCACATCACTGTCTCCACCACCATACCACTATCATCACATCACTGTCACCACCACCATACCACTATCATCACATCACTATCACCACCACCATACCACCATCATCACATCACTATCACCACCACCATACCACTATCATCACATCACTGTCTCCACCACCATACCACTATCATCACATCACTGTCTCCACCACCATACCACTATCATCACATCACTATCACCACCACCATACCATCATCATCACATCACTATCACCACCACCATACCACTATCATCACATCACTGTCACCACCACCATACCACTATCATCACATCACTGTCACCACCACCATACCACTATCATCACATCACTATCACCACCACCATACCACTATCATCACATCACTATCACCACCACCATACCACTATCATCACATCACTATCACCACCACCATACCACTATCATCACATCACTATCACCACCACCATACCACTATCATCACATCACTGTCACCACCACCATACCATCATCATCACATCACTGTCACCACCACCATACCACTATCATCACATCACTGTCTCCACCACCATACCATCATCATCACATCACTATCACCACCACCATACCATCATCATCACATCACTATCACCACCACCATACCATCATCATCACATCACTGTCACCACCACCATACCATCATCATCACATCACTATCACCACCACCATACCACTATCATCACATCACTGTCACCACCACCATACCACTATCATCACATCACTGTCTCCACCACCATACCACTATCATCACATCACTGTCTCCACCACCATACCACTATCATCACATCACTGTCACTACCACCATACCTCCACCATCACATCACTGTCTCCACCACCATACCACTATCATCACATCACTGTCTCCACCACCATACCACTATCATCACATCACTGTCTCCACCACCATACCACTATCATCACATCACTGTCACCACCACCATACCACTATCATCACATCACTGTCTCCACCACCATACCACTATCATCACATCACTGTCACCACCACCATACCACCATCATCACATCACTATCACCACCACCATACCATCATCATCACATCACTGTCACTACCACCATACCACTATCATCACATCACTGTCACCACCACCATACCATCATCATCACATCACTGTCACTACCACCATACCACTATCATCACATCACTGTCTCCACCACCATACCACTATCATCACATCACTGTCACCACCACCATACCACTATCATCACATCACTGTCTCCACCACCATACCACTATCATCACATCACTGTCTCCACCACCATACCATCATCATCACATCACTGTCACTACCACCATACCACTATCATCACATCACTGTCACCACCACCATACCACTATCATCACATCACTGTCTCCACCACCATACCACTATCATCACATCACTGTCACCACCACCATACCATCATCATCACATCACTGTCACCACCACCATACCATCATCATCACATCACAATCACCACCACCATACCACTATCATCACATCACTGTCACCACCACCATACCACTATCATCACATCACTGTCTCCACCACCATACCATCATCATCACATCACTATCACCACCACCATACCACTATCATCACATCACTGTCACCACCACCATACCACTATCATCACATCACTGTCTCCACCACCATACCACTATCATCACATCACTGTCACCACCACCATACCTCCACC
Organism: Penaeus japonicus; assembly: GCA_017312705.2. NCBI lineage: Eukaryota > Metazoa > Arthropoda > Malacostraca > Decapoda > Penaeidae > Penaeus > Penaeus japonicus. Next base: position 86,065 of record BOPN01002197.1, read on the forward strand.
ATCATCACATCACTGTCACCACCACCATACCACCATCATCACATCACTATCACCACCACCATACCATCATCATCACATCACTGTCACCACCACCATACCATCATCATCACATCACTGTCACCACCACCATACCTCCACCATCATCACATCACTGTCACCACCACCATACCTCCACCATCATCACATCACTGTCTCCACCACCATACCACTATCATCACATCACTGTCTCCACCACCATACCATCATCATCACATCACTATCACCACCACCATACCACTATCATCACATCACTGTCTCCACCACCATACCATCATCATCACATCACTGTCACTACCACCATACCACTATCATCACATCACTGTCACCACCACCATACCACTATCATCACATCACTGTCTCCACCACCATACCACCATCATCACATCACTATCACCACCACCATACCAACATCATCACATCACTATCACCACCACCATACCACTATCATCACATCACTGTCTCCACCACCATACCACTATCATCACATCACTGTCACCACCACCATACCATCATCATCACATCACTATCACCACCACCATACCACTATCATCACATCACTGTCACCACCACCATACCACTATCATCACATCACTGTCTCCACCACCATGCCACTATCATCACATCACTGTCACCACCACCATACCACTATCATCACATCACTGTCTCCACCACCATACCACTATCATCACATCACTGTCACCACCACCATACCATCATCATCACATCACTATCACCACCACCATACCACTATCATCACATCACTATCACCACCACCATACCACCATCATCACATCACTGTCACCACCACCATACCACTATCATCACATCACTGTCTCCAGCACCATACCACTATCATCACATCTCTCTCCCACCACCATACCTATCATCCACATCACTGTCACCACCACCATACCATCATCATCACATCACTATCACCACCACCATACCACTATCATCTTCACATCACTGTCACCACCACCATACCATCATCATCACATCACTGTCACCACCACCATACCATCATCATCACATCACTATCACCACCACCATACCACTATCATCACATCACTGTCCCCACCACCATACCACTATCATCTTCACATCACTGTCACCACCACCATACCATCATCATCACATCACTGTCACCACCACCATACCATCATCATCACATCACTATCACCACCACCATACCATCATCATCACATCACTATCACCACCACCATACCACTATCATCACATCACTGTCACCACCACCATACCACTATCATCACATCACTGTCACCACCACCATGCCACTATCATCTTCACATCACTGTCCCAACCACCATACCCACTATCATCACATCCTGTCCCCCACCACCATACCACTATCATCTTCACATCACTGTCACCACCAC